>JALAJA010001375.1:7500-12442 GCA_023376005.1 Doryteuthis pealeii | reverse complement strand
AATTTCCTCCCCTAAATGTCGGCTAAAAAAGCCATAACCAAACACAATCGTTTGTTTATTTACTTCTTCTATATATATTATATATATTATATATATATATATTATATATATATATGAAGAATTTGAAAAACGAAGTGTTCCAAAATAAGATAAATTTATTTATGCCAAAATTATTTTGGAACACTTCGTTTTTTCAAATTTCTTCATATCGTCGATTATTTCCAAGGAGAGTCAAACAAATATTTTATAATAAAAAATAATAAGGTCCACAAGATGGTTTGAAATTTTTCGATCTATAATATTACACGTGTTTAACATTTTGAAATCCTTTCAAGCTTTATGTAAGTATTCGTATTTTTCCTTGTAGTTAGTTTGTGTCGCCCAATATACATATACAAAAATTGTATACATATGAAAGTGTATGATGCTGAGTATACATATACATGTATGTGATGCTGTAACCTCCAAAGACTAGTCAATACCAAATATGAAAATAATTTTTCATTATAACACACACACACAACACACAGGACACACATACATACATATATATAATATATATATATATATATTATATATATATATATATATATATATATACATATATTATATTGATTTGAAATAACTCACGCTAAAGTGTACTTTTTGTACTGCTACTTAATCATATATATATGTGTGTGTGTGTGTGTGCGTGTGTGTCTACGTCTGTGTGTGTTTGTTTGACATACATATATATATATATATATATATATATATATATATATATAATATATATATTATATATTATATATACACATATATATATCTATTTGTGTGTGTGTATTTCTACGTCTGTGGTGTGTGTTTGACGCACACACACACACACATATATATCTATGTATATATATATTATATACCACACATTATATATATACTAATTTGTGTGTGTGTGTCTACGTCTGTGTGTGTGTGTTTGACACAATATATATATTATATACAAATAGATCGATGGATAATAGATATAGAGTTAATCATATCTGAATGCACAATTTTTTATGCTAAATACTGCTTGGAACAGTATAAATACTACGAAATAATATATATATATATATATATTATATATATTATATATATATATATATATGAGATACGTATATAAATAATTTTCTGAATTAGACCAAATTTATCTATGCGGCTTTCAAATCACACAACATAATACTTCCAGGAAAATCGAGTACCTACCCCGTGTTTAACTGCTTCGGCCACGTAGTGTACGCGCTACAAACTAGCATATATCAAAATATTGCAAAACTTTTGACTCACCCGAATAGATACGGAATTTACCAGTGCTGCATTTGCAATGTAAGGGTTGCAAAAAACTTTCATCAAATGAAGTCACTGGTCAATAAATACTCTGAATATAAAAGTAATGTTGAATTTAATGATAATAATTATTTATTTGCACGACCTGTGGATATACCACTGTATGATAATTCAATTATTACAACTTTTGATATTTTTTAATTAAGAGCTATTGAAAAATAGTTAATATGTAAAATGTTATATAATCTTGATTTGAATCTCTCTCTCTCTCTCTCTCTCTCTCTCTCTCTCTCTCTCTCTCTCTCTCGCTCCTCTCTCTCTCTCTCTCTCTCTCCTCTGAAAAAGAAGCCACGGTCTAGGAATAAATAAACAGCTCCTTGTGACTATACAACCTGTGTGTGTTATTTCTGAACTAACGACGACTATTACTATTAACGACAATTACAACTTGAGTTGCCTATGCGACATACATCGTTCTGGTACATTCGTTTTACCCGAAGGAATTATGTGATAGGAGTTAGGTGATTGTACAGCTGCTCATTTCTTGGGTGTTGCTTCTAGGATATGTTCAATATTTAGTAAATGACGCCAATGAAATAGACGAATCATCCTACTAAACTTCTTTACATATTAATTCTATTGTATATACGAGGGTGAGTCAAAAATGATACCATTTTTCTTTATTTAATGTGAAGTTTTTTATAAGACCAAGGCCTACATTGAGACCACAACGAGGCTCAGAGCACGAATTCCAGAGTAAGACCCATCTTGTCAATCGACAATGTCCTCCTTCTGTATGACAATGCTCGAACACACACGAGCATCAGGTCATGGGAGAAAATCGCCTCATCGTGTGGACAACTTTACCGCATCTTCCATACTCACCAGATCTAGCGCCTTCAGACTATCATCTTTTCGGTCCCATGAAAGAGGGTTCCAATGACGAGAAAGTGGAATCTGTAGAGAAGAAATGGCTCAAAGAACAGTCAACAGAATTTAACGGGGCAATGATACATGAAACGGTGATTATGTGAGATGTAGGGAGGTGTTCCACAGAGGACCAGGTTGATTTTGATGCATGACACATGTTCCTGTGTTGGTAATTATACCTGTCCTAAACAAAATGACATTACTTTTTGACTCACCCTCGTACATAAAAAGCTACACGAATATATGAGGAAGAGTAAAAAAAAATTCCACACTTTCACCATTACATATCTTATTATTAACTCATTGCTTTTCTCACATGTGTTCTTATAGTTGGCCCTGTTGTGGCCACGTGATCAAAGTCCGGGCCTGATCACGCCATTTTGCTTGTTGTCTTTAAACGTAAATATGGTCGCTCTACAAACAGTTATGCACCAAGGAAGTCACCCGATTTCTCTGATCGGAAGGAGTGTCAGGGGCTGAAATTCATCTGAGACTTTTAGCACAATACGGGGAAAGTGCACTACCGTATAGAAACCGTATGTATGAGTGAATAGAATAACACCCGTTAACCTCCACACTGATGAGAAGATTCAGCAAGCTTGAGAAATGGTATTGGCGAACCGGCGAGATAGCATCGATGAGGTAGTTCTTTCTCTGCAAAATCAGTCATGGTTCTGTCAATCAAATTATCCACGATAAGCTCGGCTTCCATAAAACAAATTACGAAAGGTTTTGTACTCTCCCTCGTATTATTATAATAATATCTTCTTCAACTGGATCTATTAGGTGTGGTTATCGTTGTTGTCACTTGTGGAGGTGGAAGTAGTAGGTGTATTTCTGTTGATCATTTATTACTGTTGTTCCCAACGTGGGGAGAAAGCCCTCACACCAAAGGCTCATTTGATTTTTTAAGGGAGGTGGGAATTGAGACTAACGAGGTCTGAATCCAAATTAATTTAAGACTGAAGCTGACTAAATTAGGGTCTAATATAAAATTTCTTTACAGCCAGCATAAAGCATAAGGGTCTCACTAACTTTATTGTACTTGACTTATACGTGAACTCAAATAGTATTTTGCATTTAATAGGTACCCTTATTTTATTGTACACAAATATTTCAATAAATTTATTGAAATTTTCTCTCTTCATTATTTTCTGTCTTTTCATTTATACTTTTCATAGATAGCTTGTTCTTTTGAAGCTTGTTTAAACCAATGTATTGGCGTTTTAAGCTTTTTCAGCTAAAACGGAGTTCACTTTTTTAATTATAAGATGTATATATTACCACATGGGGGAACGTCAGGATTTTAGAAGCGCTCAGTTGGTAGAGCGTCCGACTAGGAAACACAAGGTTCCGGGTTCGATACCGGCCCTCGCCAACTCAGCGTATGAGTAGCACAGGGATTTGTGCGGTGAAGTGAGGAGCTGATGGTAGGTGTGGCGCTCCACCTCTGACGCCAGAAACAATCTCCTTGGTCTAGCCATAGTGAAAATGGAATATACTCCCTCGCTGTCTTGTTGATACCGACTTTAGGCCACCTCGACGACTTTTTAGGTGGGTCGTGGAAAATAAAGTTTGGGAACCCCTGGTTTATGATAATTAATGATGATGATCATAATCAAATCATTCCCACGGCGCGGATCTCCATGACTTTTCCTTGCCAACCGTCTGTATCGGTCATCCCTCCTAGCAGGTCCTCTCAACAGCATCCAGTATCCGCGCAGACCCTATCGATGTAGTATTTTGCTGGCTGATCAATGCTGGTGTTGGGTTAGTAAAATAGGTTTATTTCAATGTATGGAGTTAAGTGAGGGGAACCTTTCTCTGATTGGACATAGCAATCACGTGACGAATAAAAACATTCCGACCAGTTCCACTGCGAATTATTGACAATAGAAGATATCAGGTATCCTCAATTTCTCTCTACGTTAGACTGGTAAGTCTCTCAAACTTGACTCAATATATAGGAAGAAGGTTTATATTGTTAGTCATTGTTTTGTTGTTAAATAAACCATTAGAATTTATTCATTTATTTGTAGTTGTTAGTCATAGAATGAATGCTATACTAACACGATATCGGTATGTCAATGTTTAGTAGCGTAGGTCGATTTTTCACTTTTTAAAGATATCCAATTGTCCATCTATGCAAAATTTGTGTGTTAGTATACTGAATACTGATATAAAAAAATAGATCTTTTACTTGCACCATTGTTTGAGGAAATAGCATCAAAGATCGTCTACTAAAATGCACTAAAAATCCTTGTTTTCTAAAGGCTAAATTTTGAGAAAACGAGAATTTTTAGTGCATTTTAGACAAATTTGAGATAAAACAATTTTTTTAAATATTATCAATATGTTTCCCGCAAGACATATAGAGATAACAGTAATAAATGTCAAAGAATATATATATATATATATATATATATATATATATATTATATATAGTATTTTTGGAGAATTGAAAATAAAGTGCTCGATTACGGGTGTAAGAGCTGTATTAATTTATTCATTATCGTGTACAAAACATTTAAAGTGCTATTGTTATCATTGGTTTAGCCACTGTTCATCAAGGCACGTTGTATTGATGAAAAGTGGCTAACATGCTGCTCGGAAACCGATGTTACCAATTGCACCTTAAATGTATTGTAAACGATAATGAATATATATATTTTTTTTTTTTTTTTTTACCCCACCAAAATGGATAAAATAG
>JALAJA010001374.1:0-13322 GCA_023376005.1 Doryteuthis pealeii | reverse complement strand
ATCAACTGGAATCAGATACAGTTTAGTGTTATACCAGGACTTACCTCTCTACAAGCGTTTTCAGTAAGCTATTCTAAGCCCGTCGACAGGGCGAAAACATAATAATTTTAGTTTGGTTGGTTGGTTGGTTGGTTAGATTTTACGACGTGTCAATCCTTGTTGGGGTTATTTTTATGCGAATGACGTTTTGTTTTATTCATTCTTGATGGGTATTCCACATTTTTTTAAACCGTTTTTTCTATTTAACCCATAGGATGGTACTACCATACCCCACGTCATGGTCGACCTGGAGTAAGGGCAATAAAGGGTACTCCACACTCCCCAAAAATTCAAAATTGAAAAACTTCACTATAATGCAGTTTAACGCCGTATTGTGGATACAAGAATTTTAGTGATAGATAGAAAAATAGATAAAATAAGTGTCTACAATTTATTCCTATCTACTTGATTTATGCCCCGAAGAACCCTTAAGGGACTTAGCTTTCATGGTTATTTATGTTTATTTTGGTTTCCCAGCCAAGGCCAGTACTAGGGGTCTTTATATAGGGGTCTAACCCTATCTATGATACTCTACTACAAAGTTAATTTCCAATGGTTTTGTTTAGTTTCTTTGTTTATGTATAGTAAACTTAATGGGATATTTAATGCAAATCATCATTGTAGAAGAAAAGTAGTAGTTTATTTAGTCCATAGCAGGGGATGAGTGGATTCCCAAGGGTATTTACCGAAAGTGAAAGTAATAGTGTGGCTAGTGTTCGAAGTCCCTTACTATGATTTCACAGCCCAACACATTACCAATATGCCACGGGGACTCCCCCTTGTTCTAAAGTAGTATTCCATATAAGATATAGGACCCCCACTCTACCTAAATGTCATTTTATATAGTATATCAGAGAAACTTGCTTACCCACTGTGCGAGCCCTGTTTCCTGCTAACAATAAGAATTTAAGACCGGACACAAATTGGAGTATCACCATTGCATGACATCACTTATCAATCCCATTATATCAAGTCACTATGTCTGAAACGGAAGTGAAAGGGGGGACATCAGACTTGACAAAATGTGGACCCCAACTGTGTCATTGTACAATGAACATATATCAATGTAATTATATAGGGGGGGGGTCCCATCATGGTGTAATGATTAGCAAGTTAGTCTAGCAGTTCCATTACTACTGAATAACGAGTTCGATCCTCGATGGATGCCCATACGTACGACATTGTTTCACTTCCTATCTGTGGTGAACAGGTTGGGTAAATATTACTTATGTCGGAAATTGTTTATACTGAAAAAAGTTGGTAGACTGTTTTTGTGTTAATGTGCAGGGGTGTAGTAGGAAATACTTCTCAGATTTAAAACTGTCACCTTTGTGGTTCAAGTGAACTTAGGCAAGTGGTAATGGTAGCTCAGTGGGGGATTAAAATAAAAACTCCCATGAACCTTCAGACCGGAAGAACCCTCCGAGCATGTGCAGGAAAAAGGACCACTTCTGATCACAAGATAATCTATAGGCCATTCGATCTTAGGCCATAAATACGACCAGACACTATTACTGAGCAGGGAAGAATTTCCTCCCCGCGTGGTGGCTACGACCCATGAATAAAGCCTGAATCCTAAAACAACCTTTTGTCTTTGTCTCTTCCTTTTCTTTCCTTGAATTCCTTTTTAGTGCAACCACCAAATAGGATGGGGGTTAAAAACAAATCCCGTGAACACGCACCAAGAACAACCACAGACCTTTTAACCTAAACATAAAAAACCCTTTTAACCCCCCACACCTCCATCGAGCCAATGTCTTACCATATTTGTTTTGAATGTGATTAGTTACGATCAGAGTTTGGACCGGCGCCCACACCGTACGTTTGATGTTAATGTGTTTTTTTTTAAGGCTGGTGTATTTGTAAATGCTAAATAGACAGTTTTGTGCTCATTTCATGTCACATCAGAATGATGCTGTTCCGAATAGACAATCGACACTGGTATCGGTTAAAATTTTTATTTGGAACAACATCGTTCCGATATAACGTGAAATGAGCACGAAAAGATCTTTACGTAGCAATGACAGATTCACCAAAAACATTTCAACTGTAAACGCACGGTGTATACCGGTTCAAACCATCGTCGTAACTGTTCGATGCTGACTTATCGGATGAGCTTGGAAAACTACAACAAACACAAATACAAGGAGAAAATATATTCTTTTTTATGAATGAATTGTAAAGTTCTGGCATGTGTAGATGTGTAGATGCAAGTGCATGTGTTGATTAAAATGTCCTTCTATATGTGTTTGTAGTAGTAAATTATGTGGGGTGGGGGATCAGTTGTTCTTACGGTTGAAGGTTGGCTCCGAGTTGTCTGCATACAAAGCGAGTTTTTGGTCGGCCACAGATAAGGAAGGCTTCCTATCGGGTTGAGTTGGTATATCAGCGGCTTGGACGATGTGAACTCTTGTGACTCAGTTCGATGAAGTGTTTGACAATCCGATTTGGGCATTATTCATAACCGTGACATAGACAAAACTAAATCCAAATGAAGGCTTTAGTTTTAGCGGAATCATCTTGGTTGGCTAGAATAAATGCAATTCATTTTTCTTAAGCTTACACGGAAAGTGGGGTCGAGGAGCCTTTGGCACACAAGGAACTATCGTCAGATGGCTTTTAGCCTTGTATAGCGTTTAACTTCCTTTTGAGTCCTGGCAATTTTTGTCTTTCCTTCCGTTGTGTTCAGTATGTTAGTATATATATTATATATATATATAGTATATATAGTATATATATATATATATTGTATCATATCGAAAGGATGATTATAAAAAGTAATTGCCATTTTCTTTTATTCCATGTGAAGTTTAAAAAAACAAGATTAAGGCTTACATTGACCTACGAGTCTCAGAGCAAGAACCCGAACGAATAAGACCAACTTGCCAAAGACGAATGTCCTCCTTCTGCATGACAATGCTCAACTACAACAAGCATCAGGAATACCTTGCGCATCATCATCAGGCCATGCAAAGAGCACAGATTCCATTACTCTTCCTTACCACCCGTCTCTATTGAACATTGCTTCTTGGAGGGTCCTCTGGACAGCATCCGCAGTACCGCGCAGAGCTGATCGATGTAGCTTTTTGCCGTCGACCCGCACTAATGTCCATGTATAGGTTGCCTATAGGAAAACATAATTTATGGCCGACATCACCACACGCCCGATCGCCATCACTCCTCTAGGGTCTACACAGGTGCATCCATTATTCCGTGCAGAGTTGATAGATGTAGTTTTTGCTGGCCGACTCACACTTTGTGTCTATTTGTATTGTATCCATTTGTAGGAAACATCACTTATGAGGTGGTCGCTGCTTCTCCAGCAATGTCATCAGTCTTGTTCGTTTTACCGAATGGTTTGTGTAAGTGGCCGTACAGCTTGCTCTTTTGTGAGTGCTGCTTCCAGGATTTTTTCAAGACAGCTCGCAGCATCATTTATACAGTTCACATCTAGCTTTGTATCCAATAGTTTCGCTAGAGTCCAAGTGGGAAAAATATTAATTTCAAAATTTATGTGCTGCGACCGTTATACTTTCATCAGCTGCTCTTCCAATATGTAATTACCGAGTTGTTTACATTCCAATATGTGATCTACCCATTAGGGTTAGGGTTAGGGTTTTACTAGTTCACATATTTAACAACTCCGTAGTTTTTCTAGTTTAATGGACCATTTGAATATTTAGATTCTGGAGTTGGGGTTATCATCCCTTGTCTACAAGCCTCTGTTTCAAACTACCAATCACTGAGCCAGCATAACTTTGGCGGCAAGCCGAATAAGCAAACTTGTCCCTGTTCTGATCCAGCTTCCAAAGGGAACAGACCTAAAACAGGTCGCTCCATTCTCTTCCCAACAACCAGAATCGGGTCGGACATCAAACAGAACGTCCATCATATCCGAACTATCAGAAGGCCGTAGCAGGGCTCCGAAATACCTATTCGTCAGGACTCAGATAAGTGACAAATTATACATTTGTGCAGACGAACTAAAGTTTGCAAAATATTAAAGAAACTAGACACGAAAACGGCATTATCCAAGGTGTTTGAAGTATGGAGTTAACCACGAGTGTGGAAGAAGGTTGAGAGTTAATAAGATAACTAAGACAACTGAGAAATAGGAATAAAGGACGTGTATTACAGAATAACAATATAGGATTGCAACTTTAGTTCGTCTGCACAAATGTTAATTTGTCACTTATCTGAGTCTGAGATAGGGTATTTATGGAGCCCTTGCTACGGCCTTCTGATAGTTCGGGATATGATGATAGACGTTCTGTTTGATGTCCGACTCCGATTCTGGTTGTTGAGGAAGAAGATGAGCGACCTGTTTTTAGGTCTGTTCCCTTTGGAAGCTGGATCAAAGAGGACAAGAGTTTGCTTTTATTCGGCTTTGCCGCCAAAGTATGCTGGTCGTGATTGGTTGGTTCGAACAGAGGCTGTTAGACAGGACGATAACGTCCCCATAGCCCAGAATTCTCAATATAACTACCGGAGATCTAGCATGGTATTTCCCCATTAACTAGAAAACTACGGAGTTTGTTAATATGTGTGAACTAGATACTTCCTATTCTTGAACCCTAATGGGTAGATCACATTATTGGGAATGTAAACAACTCGTTTTAGAGTTACATATTGTGGAAAAGATGTATGAAAGTATAACGGTCGCAGCCACATTAAATTTTGATTATATTTTTCCCACTTGTGGACTCTGGCGAAATATTGGATACAAAGCTAGATGTGAACTGTTATGTAATGATGCGTGCGAGCTGTCTTGAAAATCCTGGAAAGCAGAGCCTCACAAGAAGAACGCAGCTGTACGGGCCATTACACAACCTTCCGGGTAAACGAACAAGACCATTAATGGACATTGTGCTGGGAGATAGATGCGACCACTATAAGTGATGTTCTCTCTACAAATGGATACATACAATAGAACACACAATGTGAGGGTCGGCCAGCAAAAACCTACATCTATCAACTCTGCACGGATGATATGGTCTGTGTAGAGGACTTCTAGGAGTGATGGCCGATAGGGCGGTGGGTGAAAGTGGCCATGAAATTATGTTTTCCTATACGGCACCAACTATACATGGACACATTAGTGCGGGTCGACCGGCAAAAAGCTACATCGATCAGCTCTGCCGATACTGGAGTGCTGTCCAGAGGACCGCCAAGAGCGATGATGTAGTAGAGACGGGTTGGTAAGGAAGAGTATTGGAGATCTGTGCTCTTTGCATGGCCTGATGATATGCGCAAGGGTATGGTCTGATGCTTGTGTGTTATTGTGAAGCATTGTCATGCAGAAGTGAGGACATTGGTCGATTGGCAAGTGGGTCTTATTCGTCGGGTTTTTGCTCTGAGACTCGTTAGGGTCTCAATGTAAGCCTAATCTTTGTTTTAACTTCACATGGATAAAGAAATGGCAAATTACTTTTTTATTTTCCCTCGTATGATATATATATATTAATATATATATATATTATATATATATTATATATATATTATATACTAAACATCTGAACACACGGAAGGAGACAAAATTGCAGACTGCAAGACAGAGGTGAAGTTTACGCTTACAAGGCTAAAGCATCTGACGATAGTTCCTTTGTGTGCAAGGAGGGCTCCTCGACCGCACACTTTCCGTGTAAGCTTAAGAAATTGAATTGCGGATTATTCTAGCCAACCAATGATGATTCCCGCTAAACTTAAAGCCTCTATTTGGGATGTGAGTTTTTTGGTCTACGTCACGGGTTATGGAATATGCCTCAATCGGATTGTCAAACACTTCATCGGGAACTGGTCACAAGAGTGTCACATCGTCAATGGCCGATGATTGATATCCAACTCAACCCGATATTTGGAAGCCTTTCCTATGTGGCCGACCGAAAACCTCGCTTTTGTATCAGCAACGTCGGAGCCGAACGCTGCAACGCGAGGAACACGGTATGGATTCCCCGGCACCTGCCACATAGTATTTACGTACACATATGATAGATATGGAAGTTTTGAATCGGAAGTCATTGGCACGTGTGCATCTTACACATCTACATGCCAATGAGCTTACAATTCATTTCATAAGAGGAAAGAGATATTATTTCCTTGGATTTGAGTGTTTGTTGTAGTGGGGTTTCCGCAGCTCGATGCGATAAGAGTAGTCATGCGAACAGGTTTTAACCGATGTTTTGAACCTGGTTAATTGTGTGTTTGGTATTGTTCACGCGTGTTGCGTTTACTAGTTGAAAGTGTTGGTTTTGGTGATAGTCTGCTGCATGACTACTGTATAAGTTTCGTGCTCATTTCGGACGTTAGTATTTCGTGGTGGGTGTGAACGATGTTGTTTTCCAATAAAAATTTTAACCGAACTATTCGTAGTGTGTGGCGATTGTCTATGTCGGAACAGCATCATTCTGAGTTTGACATGAATGAGCACAAATCTGTCTGACTGTTAGCATTTACAAATAACTGGCCCTGTCAAAAACCATTAACGTCAAACGTACGGTGTGGGCGCCGGTCCAAACTCTGATCGTAAACTAATCACATTCAAAACAAATATGGTAAGGACATTGGCTCGATGGAGGTGTGGGGGGTTAAAGGGGGTTTTTTATTGTTTAGGTTTAAAAGGTCTGTGGTTGTTCTTGGTGCGTGTTCACGGGATTTGTTTTTAACCCCCATCCTATTTGGTGGTTGCACTAAAAAGGAATTCAAGGAAAGAAAAGGAAGAGACAAAGACAAAAGGTTGTTTTAGGATTCAGGCTTTATTCATGGGTCGTAGCCACCACGCGGGGAGGAAATTCTTCCTGCTCAGTAATAGTGTCTGGTCGTATTTATGGCCTAAGATCGAATGGCTATAGATTATCTTGGTGATCAGAAGTGGGTCCTTTTTCCTGCACATGCTCGGAGGGTTCTTCCGGTCTGAAGGTTCATGGGAGTTTTTATTTTAATCCCCACTGAGCTACCATTACCACTTGCCTAAGTTCACTTGAACCACAAAAGGTGACAGTTTTAATCTGAGAAGTATTTCCTACTACACCCTGCACATTAACAAAAACAAGTCTACCAACTTTTTTCAGTATAAACCAATTTCCGACATAAGTACATATTTACCCAACCTGTTCACCACAGATAGGAAGTGAAACAATGTCGTACGTATGGGGCATCCATCGAGGATCGAACTCGTTATTCAGTAGTAATGGAACTGCTAGACTAATTGCTAATCATTACACCCATGATGGGACCCCCCCCCTTATATAATTACATTGATATATGTTCATTGTACAATGACACAGTTGGGGTCCAATTTTGTCAAGTCTGATGTCCCCCCTTTCACTTCCGTTTCAGACATAAGTGTTACTTGATATAATGGGATTGTTACAAAGTGATGTCATGCAATGGTGATACTCCAATTTGTGTCCGGTCTTAAATTCTATATGTTAGCAGGAAACAGGGCTCGCACAGGTGGGTAAGCAAGTTTCTCTGTATACTATATAAAAATTGACATTAGGTAGAGTGGGGGGTCCTATATCTTATATGAATACTACTTTAAGAAAAGGGGGAGTCCCCGTGGCATATTGGCTAATGTGTTGGGCTGTGACATCATAGTAAGGGACTTCGAACACTAGCCACACTATTACTTTCACTTTCGGATAAATACCCTTGGGAATCCACTCATCCCCCTGCTATGGACTAAATAGAACTACTACTGTTCTTCTACAATGATGTATTTGGCATTAAATAATCCATTAAGGTTTATATGCCATAAAACAAAGAAACTAAACAAAACCATATGGAAATTAACTTGTAGTAGAGTATCATAGATACGGGGTTAGACCCTATATAAGACCCTAGTACTGGCCTTGGCTGGAAACCAAATAAACATAAATAACCATGAAAGCTATGTCCCTTAAGGGTTCTTCGGGGCATAACATTCAAGTAGATAGGAATAAATTGTAGACACTTATTTATCTATTTTTCTATCTATCACTAAAATTCTTGTATCCACAATACGGCGTTAAACTGCATTTGATAGTGAAGTTTCAATTTTGGAATTTTGGGGAGTGTGGAGTTACCCCTTTATTGCCCTTACTCCCAGGTCGACCATGACGTGGGGTGGTAGTACCATCTATGGGTTAAATAGAAAAAACGAGTTTAAAAAAATGTGGAATACCCATCAAGAATGAATAAAACAAAACGTCTTCGGCATAAAATAACCCAACAAGGATTGACACGTCGTAAAATCTAACCAACCAACCAACCAACCAACTAAAAATTATTATGTTTTCGCCCTGTCGACGGGGCTTAGAATAGCTTACTGAAACGCTTGTAGAGAGGTAAGTCCTGGGTATAACACTAAACTGTATCTGATTCCAGTTGATGCCATTACTTTCAGGTCTACTCTGACCCGGAGTGGTAAAATCTATTAGGGTCCCATGTGTCCCAAACAAATAGATATGTTTCAAATTTCATTCCGTATTCGATAGGACCGTGTACAAAAAAACAAACTTCAGAAACAACTACACAAAAATGTAAATATGAACATACAACGAATGCGATTCCTACCTCTATGTATGAAATAAACCAAGACACGTTGATATGCCGTTTGATATCTATCTATATCTATTAATATACCAAGCGTGTGGTAGATCCTTGCGGAGAGAAAAAATGGATGGGTTTCGGGATGTCGAGGTTTAAAGAATAAAACCCCGTCTCCCTAGATTTAGTCGGTATCGATGGATCGTTTAACTACGGGCAAAGAGATGGACAATCGTTGGCGGTGCTGGGTTCCATTTGGTTGAGGGGATGAGAATGACGACGGGGTGCTTACACTTATTTATGTTTCAAATCTGCTTGATTCTAAATAATATATAATAAATAATATATAAAAAAAAAAAAAAAAAAATAAATAAAATAAAAAAATCAAAAAAAAATCAGTTAATATAGAAATTAAATATTTTTTAATTAAAATAAACTTATAGCGTTCTGTGTTTTATTGGTCAGTATGATTTGATAATTAAATGATTAATGTGGTTAGTAGTATTTATTGGTCTTTGCTCCTTTCTTCTTCAGTCAGATTTTAGCCCTGAAGAGCTTTATGCGAAACTAATAGTAGGTTCGTCTGACTCAGTAAGATATCCTTATCATATCTATATATATATATATATATATATATATTAATATTATATATATATATATATATATATAAATACAGCCAGATCAGAAAAAGACAAGTCTTCTTTATATATATATATAATATATATATATATATATATAGTATATATCCTTACATAATATATATGTATTCTTACATTTTATATATATGTATATATATATATGCATATATTATATTCTTACATCATATTTATACATGTATTATATATTCTTACATATATATATATATGTCTGCATATACATACATACATACATATATATATATATATATATATATATATATATATATATAAGTTGATTTAATGTAATAGATCAACACTGGCCTTCACTACTATAAACTAATTACCAGTGTAGATACTCCAACGGTTCACATCTTAACTGAACTGTTTGGCCTTCATACATCGAGATCAATGGGAAATTGATAATTATGTATATCTATACGTATATACATATATAATATATATACACACAACCACACACACACACACACACACACACACACACAACAATTTGATAATTATGTATATCTATATGTATATACATATGTATATATACACAAAACACACACACACCACACACACACACACACACACCATTTTGATAATTATGTATATCTATATGTATATACATATATATATATACACACAATTACCATTCCTTTTGAAGAATAAATTAATGTCACATTCATATCATATACATCTATATATATAATATATATATATATATATATATATATATATATATGAGTGTGATGTGTGTGTGTGTGTGTGGGTGTGTGTTTGTGTGTATATATATATATGTATATACATATAGATATACATAATTATCAAAATGTGTGTGTGTGTGTGTGTGGTGTGTGTGTGTGTTGTTGTGTGTATATATACAATATGTATATACATATAGATATACATAATTCAAATTGGTGTGTGTGTGTGTGTGTGTGTGTGTGTGTGGTTTGTTGGTATATATATATATATGTATATACGTATAGATATACATAATTATCAAATTTCCCATTGATCTCGATGTATGAAGGCCAAACAGTTTCAGTTAAAAGATGTGAACCGTTGGAGTATCTACACTGGTAATTAGTTTTATAGTAGTGTGAAGGCCAGTGTTGATCTATTACATTAAATCAACTTATATATATATATATATAATATATATATTATATATATATATGTATGTATGTATGTATATGCAGACATTATAATATATAATGAAGATATAATACATGTATAAATATGATGTAAGAATATATATATGCATATATATATATACATATATATAAAATGTAAGAATACATATATATATAATGTAAGAATATATATATATATATATATATATATATATATATATATATATAAAGAAGACTTGTCTTTTTCTGATCTGGCTGTATTTTATATATATATATATATAATATATAATATATATATACTATATATTATATATATAGATATGATAAGGATATCTACTGAGTCAGACGAACCTACTATTAGTTTCGCATAAAGCTCTTCAGGGCTAAAATCTGACTGAAGAAGAAAAGGAGCAAGACCAATAAAATACTACTAACCACATTAATCATTTAAATTATCAAATCATACTGACCAATAAAAACACAGAACGCTATAAGTTTATTGTTTAATTAAAAAATATTTAATTTCTATAATTAACTGATTTTTTTTGATTTTTATTATTTATTTATTTTTTTTTTTTTTTTTATTATATTATTATATTATTAATTTAGAATCAAGCAGATTTGAAACAATAAATAAGTGTAAGCACCCCGTCGTCATTCCTCATCCCCTCAACCAAATGGAACCCAGCACGCCAACGATTGTCCATCTCTTTGCCCGTAGTTAAACGATCCATCGATACGACTAAATCTAGGGAGACGGGGTTTATTCTTTAAACCTCGACATCCCGAAACCCATCATTTTTTCTCTCCGCAAGGATCTACCAACACGCTTGGTATATTTATATAGATATTGATTGATTTCAACGGCATATCAACGTGTCTTGGTTTATTCATACATAGATGGTTAGGGAATCGCATTCGTTGTATGTTCATATTTACATTTTTGTGTAGTTGTTTCTGAAGTTTGTTTTTTTGTACACGGTCCTATCGAATACGAATGATTGAAACATATCTATTTGTTTTGGACACATGGGACCCTAATAGATTTTACCACTCCGGGTCAGAGTAGACCTGAAAGAATGGCAATCAACTGGAATCAGATACAGTTTTAGGTTATACCCACGGACTTACCTCTCTACAAGCGTTTCAGTAAGCTATTCTAAAGCCCCGTCGACAGGGCGAAAAACATAATAATTTAGTTGGTTGGTGGTTGGTTGGTTAGATTTTACGACGTGTCAATCCTTGTGGGTTATTTTTATGCCGAAACGTTTGTTTTATTCATTCTTGATGGTTATTCCACATTTTTTTAAACTCGTTTTTCTATTTAACCCATAGATGTTACTACCACCCCACGTCAATGGTCGACCTGGGGAGTAAGGGCAATAAAGGGGTTACTCCACACTCCCCAAAATTCCAAAATTGAAAACTTCACTATCAAATGCAGTTTAACGCCGTATTGTGGATACAAGAATTTTAGTGATAGATAGAAAAATAGATAAATAAGTGTCTACAATTTATTCCTATCTACTTGAATGTTATGCCCCGAAGAACCCTTAAGGACATAGCTTTCATGGTTATTTATGTTTTATTTGGTTTCCAGCCAAGGCCAGTACTAGGGTCTTATATAGGGTCTAACCCCGTATCTATGATACTCTACTACAAGTTAATTTCCATATGGTTTTGTTTAGTTTCTTTGTTTTATGCATATAACCTTAATGGATTTTTAATGCCAAATACATCATTGTAGAAGAACAGTAAGTAAGTTCTATTTAGTCCATAGCAGGGGGATGAGTGGATTCCCAAGGGTATTTTTATCCGAAAGTGAAAGTAATTAGTGTTGGCTAGTGTCGAAGTCCCTTACTATGATGTCACAGCCCAACACATTAGCCAATATGGCCACGGGGACTCCCCCTTTTCTTAAAGTAGTATTCATATAAGATATAGGACCCCTCCACTCTACCTAATGTCAATTTTTATATAGTATACAGAGAAACTTGCTACCCACCTGTGCGAGCCCTGTTTCCTGCTAACATATAGAATTTAAGACCGGGACACAAATTGGAGTATCACCATTGCATGACATCACTTTGTAACAATCCCATTATATCAAGTAACACTTATGTCTGAAAACGGAAGTGAAAGGGGGGGACATCCAGACTTGACAAAATTGGACCCCAACTGTGTCATTGTACAATGAACATATATCAATGTAATTATATAGGGGGGGGGGTCCCATCATGGTGTAATGATTAGCAAGTTAGTCTAGCAGTTCCTTAACTACTGAATAACGAGTTCGATCCTCGATGGATGCCCATACGTACGACATTGTTTCCACTTCCTATCTGTGTGGTGAACAGGTTGGGTAAATATGTACTTATGTCGGAAATTGTTTATTACTGAAAAAGTTGGTATAGACTTGTTTTTGTTAATGTGCAGGGTGTAGTAGGAAATACTTCTCAGATTTAAAACTGTCACCTTTGTGGTTCAATGAACTTAGGCAAAGTGGTAATGGTAGCTCAGTGGGGGATTAAAATAAAAACTCCCATGAACCTTCAGACCGGAAGAACCCTTCGAGCATGTGCAGGGAAAAAAGGACCCACTTCTGATCACCAAGATAAATCGTATTAGCCATTCGATCTTAGGCCATAAATACGACCAGACACTATTACTGAGCAGGAAGAATTTTCCTCCCCGCGTGTGGGGCTACGACCCATGAATAAAGCCTGAATCCTAAAACAACCTTTTTGTTCTTTGTCTCTTCCTTTTCTTTCCTTGATTCCTTTTTAGTGCAACCACCAAATAGGATGGGGGTTAAAAACAAATCCGTGAACACGCACCAAGAACAACCACAGACCTTTTAACCTAAACATAAAAAACCCTTTAACCCCCAACACCTCCATCCGAGCCAATGTCTTACCATATTTGTTTTGAATTGATTAGTTACGATCAGAGTTTGGGACCGGCGCCCACACCGTACGTATTG
>JALAJA010001372.1:0-10961 GCA_023376005.1 Doryteuthis pealeii | reverse complement strand
AAATGAAGAGAGGGATAGGTCACAAGGCTTTCATATATCATTTTTTAAAACACTACGAATAATGGAATACTACATTTTCACTAAAGGAAACTTGAAATAATTTATATCAACATACATAAATTCATTAATGCTATAAACCTGTTATAAACGGATGAATTTGGCTTTGCACTAGGACCTGCAGACAGTTTTTGTCACTTCACAACCGCCTTTCTATGCTCACACCCTAACTATTACATATTAGCAGATTTGCATCATATATTGCATATACATATTACCTATAACCCTTAAACTATTACAATTTACTTTTTACCTGGTAATCTAATACCTTTTACCCCTTTACCTTTTAATTTTTTATCTATCTATTCACTGTAGATGACTTAGCCATTTAGAGAAAAAAATTTAAAAAATTTCCCCTTATTCCATATATTTCCATATATTGAAATTCACTTTATATATAGATAAATCATTAATACATAGAATAAATCTTATCTATTAACGATGTCTCTGTGAAAATCTAAGTTAGATTGCCTCAAAACAACCCATGTCATTAAGGTATTTATCTTGCCCCCACTTATATGGGTATGACACAAGGTCATATTAATGTGGGCCACCCACGAACCGAAGGCTCATGGGATGGCAGGCACAAAAAAATGCATAGATCCGATCGGCATTGCCCCCTCATGCGTTAAATAATTATATACGCAGCTAGGAATACCAGCCATGCCCCTTTAAATCAGGGGCAGTGTTGCTTGGGGTCCCCTGGGATCACACTGTTAATTAACAACACAGGTCTAGTGGCTTTGGCTACTGGACCCCCACCCTGAAGGCCGGGTTATTAGGTGCATTTAAAATCATGCAACGTGTCTAATATATACACAGAATATAAAGGTTTACATAATATATATGGGGTGGTTAATTGCATATTCGTGTTAACAAAACCAAGGTTTTAATAAATAATTACTTGGTGTTATTTATCTGTAATTTATTATTTTATTCTCCAATGTAATTAAAATCATCCTATGAATGATTTTATATAGAAACCAATTTAAAATATAATCATAAGTGTAATCTTTTTATATGTGTTCTTATTTAATTTCAATAGTCTTCTTATTCAATATATTTTCATAATATTGAAATTTGAAATACTTCACCAGAAGGGTGCATATTCTTGCTTATTTTGATACAATACCCATTCACAAATTTGATTTTGATTTCATGTATAGGAATATTAGAGGAAATCTAATGTTTTCCCCTTCATTTGTAAAACAGAAAGAAATTCAATAAGATAAAATTTCATAAGTTTTGTTATTTAAAAAAAAAGAAAATATCATTTGAAAAACTTACGATTGATTGAATAGTTTCTGAAATATTTGAGTTGAATGTTAGAAAGTGTTTTCCTTTCTTGGAAGAATCCTCTCACTTCAGAACCAGAAGCAACAAAAAACATTACTTTTTGGAGCATCTAAAACTCCGCCAAGTTTAGTCCGCTGAATCTTCTGAGAAGGAAGAGTTTTAAATTGGGTCTGCAAACAAATAAAAAGTTGAAACAAATTTCCATTTCAATAACACAAAGATAAATATTTAGAAATAAATCAAATTTCAAACATAATAAATAAATGGTTTTGAATAAATAACAGTTGGCCTGCAATTTTTTCCAAGGTTGAATACATAATAGTGGATTTTAAGGCACGTTTTTTTAGGCTGAATCCAAAATCAATACTCATTTTTTTTCTAATCACAATTTTAAGATATCAAGCTCTTACTTGAAATATATAGAATAGTTATATAACTCTTTTATTTGTGACAAGTGGAGTCCACAGGCTTTGAATAAGTGTTGTTATTATTATGTGAACTTGTTGTGAAGTATTCCAAGCACATCTTAAAAACTAAGACCTGACCAAACACAATGAATGGTATTTTTTGAAATCAGCATAAAATGGTGATCTATATCAGTTAGTAAACTTTTGCCTTTGGAAAGAAATTTTAATGCAGGCCAGTGTAATAAATGAAAAAAAATAGATAAATCTAGATTAGAAAATAATCAGTTTTAATTTTATTAATTACAAAAGACAAATTCTGTGTTTTCCTTTATCTAGCAATGAGTTTTGGAATCAAGAAACAAGAAGATTAAATATATAATAAATTAGTAAACAAATCTATCTATTAATACTCCTTAATTGTTCCTTAATTGTATGACCTTATCATCTTCAAACACCCATTGTTAAAAAATGAGACTGTCCAAAAATGATCCAAGATGAAATGCAAAATATGTAAATCATGATTATGCTGGTGTTGCTTATCCGCCAAATTCTATTTCTTCTTATGAGTGTCATCCCCTCAGCTAAATAATGAACTGTTCCATTTTTATTATAAAGAAAGAAAGAGAGAAAAAAGTACATGCCAAACAGAAATAGAGAGAGGTGGTGAGCGCAACGGAAGTGATAACGCTAATTTTGTTTCAATAAACATAATGAAAAGAAGGGAAAGAAAGAAAACAGAGTGAGAGAGAGAGAGTAAAATCAAGATTATTATACTTTTTACATATTGAACTATTTTACAATAGCTCTTAAGTAGCTCATATCAAATGTTGTGATAATTTAATTATCATACTGTGGTATATCCACAGGTTCCTGCTAGTAATAATAAATGCAGATGAAGAACTCTTAAGGAAACAAACTACTTGGACAAGTCAAAAGTTTTACAATATTTTGGTAATGTGAGGCACAATTTGGCAGCTCTAGATGTTTTTTGCTGAAGTCAAGAATGTGATGAACCACAGTGGACTGTGAGATGTCGACCTTGCCTGATACTCTCCAAATGCTACTCGCTAGATTAGCCTCTATGGCTTATTGCACCAGCTTGGAATCCATGGTTTCCTGATGGTCAAGGTTCTTGCAGCCTGATAAAAATTTCTTGAACAATTTGATTACTGTACTGTGATCAACTACCTTTTTACCTTTCATACAACAAAAGTTGTTGATTGTTTCTACAGCATTATGGCCCAGTTTTGACTTGTAAAGCAGAAGTTCTCAAATTAGACTATGTTGCACATTTATCGTGTGGCTTCAAATCATACACAAAATTAAGCCATGCACAACAGTCAGCACACCACCACCACAATATACTAACAATATATTCAATACGCTTGTTCTTAATTTAATTAGTTTAATAGCAATAGCTTGTAAATTAGTACATTTTGTAATAATCACTAATTATCATACAGGTCCTGTTAGTGACTACCAATTACAGCGCAAGTCCACTTTCCATGGCTTGATATAACTTGCCACAAAGTAGTGCATACCAAAATATTGCAAAAAATTTTTACTCAAATAGTATTTCAATCTGGTTCATTTTATAAACAAAGGATACTGATAGAAAAAAAAACTACTCAAACAATAAACAATATTTTTTATAATTGGAAAGAAGAAGTTTTGGGTTTCAGTTTATAATCTTTTTTCTTTTTAACGATAAACTGAAATAAAATTTAAAACACATTACATGCATATTATTTCTTTACAGAATTTTTATTGAACTGAAAGGATAAATGAATTACAATGAAAATATTCCCAACTTACGATGACTTCTTCCTTTTTTCATGCTAAAAGTGCACTACTCCCATCATTGTCAGCTATGGCAATCTGAAAATAATTAAGAATATAATAATATAATAATCCTAGAAAGCAATTAATTATACTTCAAGTAACTAATTTCTTACTCACAAATATTCACAGTTAAATGGCATCAAAGTTATTCCTTATCAAATATGAATAACTTTTAAACAGATCATTTGACCATAGATGAGACCCAAACAAGTACTACCCACTCCAGGTCAAGTGGACTTGAATGTAATGACAATGAAGGGATACTTGAATACTTCCCAGAACTGGAGCCTCACATTAGATGCCATTTAATGCCATACCCAAGCACTCCCTCTTTTTTTTGGAGGGGGGAGGTCTTACCCCTCTGTGAGGAGAGGTACGAGATAACCCACCAAACAGAGTGGACTATATTTTGGAATAAACTAGTATTTATGAATTGTGTAATATTCCATTTTAAATTGTAAATTATTGTTCTATTTGAATTATGTTACAGTATTGGGACAAAAAAAAAGAGAGAAAACAAAACAAATGAGCATGAGAATTATTTGGATTATTTTCCTCATCTTTGTGACATCATCTCTAGGTTGCAGGTTCAATCCCTGGCCAACCGGTTTGATGATAATATAGAATACTATAAAGCTTAACACTTGTACCCAGTCATGGTTAACGGAATGAGACAGACGTCTACACCGTGGTGGATTGAAGGTAAAGTGTTTGGTTCCGTTGGTTCCATAAGGCTCCCAATTACGACAAGAAGGTTCCAGAGTTTCGAAAAATGTTCGCAAAGTTGTGACCAAGAATACTTGTAAGCAGGCGAAGAGCATATTGGAGCACGAGAAGTGTATTATATAGACGAATAAACGATGAAGAACAATGTCCAAATAATTCCAAATTATTCAAGCCTACCTAAAAATTCAAGAGAAATAAGAATTGTAATATCAATGTATCTTTGAGTTGTTGTCAATGTTACAGGTGCACTGCCTACTTTATTGCTCTAAAAGCAATTTTTGTATCTTCATGATGAGAGGTTTTCTCTTTGCAGCCACTGCTCTTCTTTTTTATGGCAAATTTCCATTTTTTCTTATAAACTTTTTAGGAAAACATCAATCATGAAATATAACAGTGTTTTAATCTTCTTTGCAATATCCCAAAGTGACAGTCTACAATTTAACTTTTTTCAAACTCAGACAACTACTTACTAGCCATTAGCATAGGACTAATTAGGTTGGTTGGCTGGTTTGTTAAATTTTACCAGCATGTCAACTCTTGTTTATGTTATTGTTATGCTAAAGAACGATTTTTTTAATTTCATTGTATCACTTCTGTGGACTATTAGTGGTTACATCTAACTGTGGTGGAGACAGGTTGGTAAAATCCTTATCTTTTCCTAGGGTAATTAAATGCACAAAAGTTGAAATGGTCAAACAGTATTGTCCAGAATTTGAACTCAGATTGCGGATTTCATATTCCTATGGACAATAGAAATAACTGTTATACTCATAAGACGCATGTCCGCTCAATTTTTATGTTCACAAGTATATTATTATAAAGAAATCCATTATTACCTTTTGTGTTTTTCCCAGCCAATGGAGCAAACTCCATTGTCTTGGGACAGGTCAAACCAACCTGAAAAAAGAATATATATTATTATTGATTCAAAAAATAGCAACAACTTATGAAACAACTATTCTAGAATCTATATACTTTAAAGATGTTTTATAAAATGACATGTTTAAATGGTTTTATTGGTTAGAGATACATTTACTTTAATTTAAATGTTTTTTTTTTGTCATTTATATAGAATGATTAATTTGAAAAGTTAAAATGGGTGATGCCACATTACTTGGCAGATATTGAATTATGTCTTGTTTCACTAGGATATTGAATATTAACAAAAGCCACCAACATACCAAAGCCAGAGGGCTCGCAGACTTTGCGTTCACTATAATTTCTTTTCCTTTAAACAGAACAAAGATTGTAAAACAAACAGAAAACACTGCAGAATTGGCTTATTAAACATCGACTTGTCAATAAAGTACTTGTGTTTTTTATTCATTTTTTTGATAAAATTACAAATATTCAACGCTTTAGTTGATTATAACATTTAACAAATTAATAATATAGGTACCACCGATTGTGATGTCATATCGAGACCTATTTTACTAAAATCAATTTAAAGTTTGGAAATAAATTTGACCAAAAATCAGGGAATTATCCGACTTTAATTAAATTTTCACTGTGACTATTCATCAATAATGATTAAGAAAAAAATGTGTTTAAAGGAGTGCTTTAGGTAGAAAATAAGTACCAAGAATCTCAAAATTAAAATGTTAAAATGTTTTGGAATCTTTTTTTTACTCTGTGTTTATGTATATATCTTTTAGATTATCAGTAAAAAAATATACATTCGATATTGTGTTCTATTAAAGGGAGGTGCCTTAAACTTTCCAATTCGGTTTTCTCAAAAAATTATTAGATAAACAATACTAAGGTAGGCTTGTTATTAAATACCTATTTGATTTTTAGAATCTAAAAATGATATTATTAAATCTTAAAATTGGGTGCTTTAATATTTAAATATAGGAATTTTATTATATTAGGCTATATAAATTTTGTTGCTACTTAAATGTTCATATGGATGCAGCAAATTGGGGCGGTCAAAAGAAATAGAAACAATAATTTGTGTTGCTTCCATTTTAAGATTTTCATTTTTTCCATGAATCAGTTTGTTAAATGATTCACTAATTTAAAAGAAGAGAATTCATTGAGTAATGAAGTCAACCACTGAAATTTTATTTAAATCAGATAATTCCCTGGTTTTTGGTAATTTTTTTTTCAAAATCTCAGCCATTGTATTGTTAACATCAGAAAAACAAAGAATCACATGACATTATCACAGAAAAATGATAGTTGAATTATCTCCACCTGCCACTTAGAGGGGGCCCCAAAAATCGCCAATATTTTTGTAAATCAAATTTAGGGCCCAAATTTAAAACCCATGACGATAGGCGAGTCGGCTTTCAAAACTTATCGTATGAGATTTCAACCAGGCGAGACGCGATTTTCAAGTGCTCTCTATCAACTGCGAGTAGAATTGTATCTAGCGCACCTTCACCATCCAACAGCGAGTGGTATAACCAGCGCAACCCTTTACCTCACCTTCAGCAAGATAAGTTCTTGTCAAAAATGCACTAAATTTGCAACACCTTTTTTGTACTTTTTTTGAATATATTTGTTTTAATTTCAACTGTTGTTTTGTCTTCTTCCATCCGAAATTATTTGCTTGCCCGGGAGATTTTAAGAGTTCCCTACTACCCTGTTATTCCTCTAAACATTTCCCACTGGTCAAGTTCTCTTGTAACAACCCACAAGAATTTTTTAGACAATCCTTTTTTTTTTTTCTGTGTGTTTAGACAAAAAATAGATATTTCATTTAAAGTTAGTAATTATTCTGTTACAAAGTGTATTTAATGTTTTTTTTTTTTTGATTTCTAAGAGAAATCTTTAAAAAGTTTTAAAAAAAACGGTTGACAAGAGGGTTGTTTGAATGTATCATATATCGTCAGTCATTTTTGGGGCGTGAATTTAATTGTTTAAAATGTATCAAAAATAATTACATCTGTAATATTATTTTTTCTTTTTTCTTTAAAAAAATTTTTTTTTTTTACTGATGTTACTATTTTTCGACTGAAACAATTTGAACTTAAATGATCAATTTAATTTATTTTAATTCATTTTAAAAATCAAAATGAGCACACATTTTGGTGTACCTATAAATAATTTTATTATTATATACAATTGATTTATACATAAAAACATGTCTGTTCTTGACACAAACTAAGTGAAACACAGAGATACAATATGACACAAAAAAGAAAATGGCATCAAGTAGGTAATAACCAATTTGTTGAAAAATCTGTGTAAATTTTTAAAATCGCTAAAATGTTACATGAATTTTTGTAAATGCGCCATTTATTAAGAACGTTTATGGTCGAACGCGATCGAAATTGACCGAAAAAATCGTTTAAAATGTAATTTAAAAATGAATTAAATGTGTAATATTATTTTGCTTTTTATCTAAATTGATTTTTTTAAAAATTATGGTACTACTTATCGATTTAGACAAAAGTTTGACGCTTAAATAATCGATTTAATTAATTTTAATTCGTTTTAAAACAAAAACTTAGCTGACTTTAGCAGCCGATTTTGGGTATTAACCTAGTAAATACTACATCAGAATATATCAAGAATAAAATTACAGCTGTGAACAATAAACGTTACCATCAAAAAATTTAAAGAAGCTGAAAATCTTGGTTTAAAATAAATTTTAAATTGTATAATTTCTAGTCTTTGCCATCTCTTTAAGAAACAATTTGGCACAAAAGAAAATGATAAAAAATTGAATGAATGATGATATCATAATTAATATATTATTAATATATTAATGATAAATTGTATTGATACTCTATTACGTATCAAAATTAAAACTTATAATTTTATAAATTTCTAGTCTTTGTTATTTCTTGGCATTTGCAGGTATATTTTAATTTCCTGAAATTTCAAGATTTTTTTATGATAAAAATTTAGAATAAGTAATCATCATGGTTTATTTTATTAAAGAATATAATGTTCTTGTATTTGATAGTAGGAAAGAGCATTAAACTACTGTTGGGCGTGATTAGTAAAAGTTTGAGGTTTTATTCACTGGAATCGAAGAACCACTTTCCATGATTTAATTAACTGATATTTACTAACAACGTAAACGACAAAACTTTTGTTTTTTAGCTACAGGTGTTAGTTAAATAAAGAAATAGACAGAATACGAGTTCACCTGTGTTATAGTCGATGCGAGTAAAAATTCAGAATCCATGTTTTGTTCAACTGAAATAAAACTAGGAAAATATAATATACTTCACAAGAGTGTTTGAAATATTTGGAAATATATTTTCTCAAACAAACAGCCATTTCGCTGTTGCCAGCGACTGTATACAAAGTATAGCCGCAGTAAATCACTGTGCTTTACGGACAAGCTAAAAATAGCAATGGGAATTGATCAAAAATTATTTAAAAATTTTTAAAAAATATATAATTCCCTTTAATTATATATACAACTATCTAAACTTTTAGATAGATCTATTAACAATATAATAATAAAGAAATTATTTTGAAACAATTAGGATGATATACGTTATTGAAAGGAACATAATTTGTTTTCGTTATTTTGACTTTTGCTATCAACCCATTAGATTTTTTCAATTAAAAAAAAACTATCTACAAATTATTTACTCAAGAATTTTTAGATTTAATATATTAGAATGTATATTTTTATTTACCTTATTTAATAAAATCAGAGATACATAGCAATTAATTTAGAAAAATATCTATCGTTATACCTGCGCAGCAGTGAAAGTAAGAATATAGTTTAGCGATTCAGTTG
This sequence comes from Doryteuthis pealeii, assembly GCA_023376005.1. Taxonomy (NCBI): domain Eukaryota; kingdom Metazoa; phylum Mollusca; class Cephalopoda; order Myopsida; family Loliginidae; genus Doryteuthis; species Doryteuthis pealeii. Next base: position 1,925 of record JALAJA010001372.1, on the reverse strand, counting down.
ATTTACATAAATCCAGTGTTACAGAAAAGGTATTACTCTTTAAATTTGTTATTTGATAGTTTTTTCTATCCTCCTTTCTTCTCATTCTTTAAAGTTTCGTTTTGTTTTTCTTTTAAATGTGTATTTTTCTTTCCCGTAGCAAATTCAGACTTATATGAAATAAGTGTTTTTGTTTTATTCTAGAGAACTTGCAGATGTCATTCTCTATTAGTTCATCTAATCGAAACCACAAACTCCCGGTTTTACTTTGTATTTTGTTTATTTTTACCTTTTTTAACATCGCTCGATATCTGACATTTTTAAAAAAAGAATAGAAAGCTTTCGATTTTAACATATCCACAGGAAATGTAGAAACAGAAAAACATAGTGTGGTATAATTTGATTGAAATTAGATGAATTGGCCGGTATTTCTATCGGCATATAAGATTTAAATTGCGATTCTTTTTGTCAAAAAGTTGTCCTTTTCAAAGTGAATATCGAAATTACTCTTAGATTAAATGTTATTAACACGGAAAAGCTTAACACTTTAATAATAAAATAGTCGTTTTGGATAAAAGAGTAAAAGCGCACAGTATGCGAAAAAAAGGAAAAAAAAAAGAAAGAAGCCATGTGTGATATTGTTTTCTCTAGAAATTTTCAGCTTCATTTTTCAATAGTAAATAAAATATTGGTAGACTGTGAATTCAAGGGGCGTAAAAATTTTTTACCAATAGTCAATTGGACAGATGTTAATGGATATGAAATGAAGTCCATGTATATAATTGTTTAATTTCTCAACTGAGTATTTTATAAGTTAAAAAAATCAAAAGGAACAGCATTAATTGATGTAGTTTTTAAAGTTTTGCGTTAGTGATTCAGTTATCATACTTTTTTTGATCTCACAATTGCAAAAGTGGACTCGTTTTGCTAAGTTTATTAATCTCAATTTCCCCTTAAAATTACAACCTGAGGTGAAAAAAGTGTATAACAGAATCACTACGCAACACGTTTAAACTATACAAAGGTAAAAATAGTTATGGATGGTAAATATGTCTGAAATAGTTGTTTTCCTAAATATATTAAGCGAACATTTTTAAAAATTTTTTACGCACGTCTAAACCCCTACCCCTATTTTATTTATGAGGATATGGAAAATGAAACCGAAAAACCAATTTTTACTTTATTTTCTATAAAAATAAGAGTCTGAATAACTTATATCAATTGATTTGTATAAGATTATTCAGTGCAGTTAGTTTTTGTAGAAAAAAAAATCATGAATTCTCTGCAATAAAAATGCTAAAAAAATGTCATAATATGTAATTTGAAAACTTTTTTTTTTAAATTGATATGTACTATATTCTATTAAATTGTCAAAGAAAAAATTTTTTTTTTAAGAAATATATTTAAGAAGATTTTAAATCTTTTTTGTGGCTTAAATAATTTTTTTTTTTTTTCATTTTTTAAATCTTTTTTTCTGTGTACAATCGAATTTTTCACTAATATTTAATATATAACAACTCATTTTAGAATTCAGGTGAACTAAAATTTGTCCGATCCATGATATATTAACAATTTTTAAGAGATTTTAAGAGTTTTTTAATGTTGAATAGTAATGTTTGATTCATATAATATACGGAAGAGCAAAACTGACAATATTTGTAATACTTTTGTATTTCTTTGCTTCAGTACACTATAAGTTCAACCTAAAAAATATTCGGATTATTCTGAAACTACCACCCAAAAAAATCTTTTCAAAAAATGGTTGAAAACCAATAATCGGGTTATTGAATATGGCACAAGAAAACAACATTATGGTTGAATACAGCCACTCCATACATTTAATGTAGTAATTGTCTAAGAGAGATGATATGTAAATTACAGTCCCATTTTCTACATAAAAATCACCCTTTGGGCAAGTAAAACTGTTTTTTTTATTTTTCAAGATA
>JALAJA010001371.1:0-27697 GCA_023376005.1 Doryteuthis pealeii | reverse complement strand
AATAGTTATTACATATAGTGTAGAATTTTTTTATGGATATGCAACAAATTTATAGGATAGTCATAACTTTTATATTAAGTTCTAATACACATATTTTCAATGATTTTATATATATATATATATATATATATATATATATATATAGTTATAGAGTAAGGTATTGTTGCACAAAGACTTTGTGAATTTAAAAAAAAATTCACATACTACCCCTTAAAAAATAAATAGAGCATAAAAAGAATACTCACAACTTATCCTCAGGTTCATAATTTAAAAAAACTACTTTACAAGGCATGAAAAAAAAAACTAATACAAATAAATTGAAGATTGAATATATAAAAACGGAGAGACTATAGTTTAAATGAAAACAAAAGGAAACAGAAAATCAGGGAAAAATGAGAATAAAATGAAAACTTCAACTCATGTTTGAAAACAATTAATATCCTTCCAGCATGCATCAGAGCAGCAAAAGGTCTCTTAAATCAGAAGTGACACTGACATTTGGTGGCAATGCAACTAACCCTCATAGCTAAATGCCATTAAAAGCCTAAAGTTGTTGGGCTTTTTTTAAACATTATCAGAGTTGGGCATAAAGCTTGCATTGTCAAAATTTACTATCCAAACATTTTGAAAATAGAGCAACTCAAACAAGCAATACTTAGTTCTTTAAATAAACAAGTAAAAAATATGAAAGTGGGAAATAAATAGGTCCCTTCAGTCTATTAGATATAATTGGAGATTATCAGATTAATGAATAAATAGGGAAGGGTAAAATGTAGGATAACAAAAAAAGGCAGAGAAATAGATTTTTCTCTCGTCTTTATACTAATCAACCACAACATAAAAGTTAAGCAATGAAAGAGATAGACAGAGAGAAAGTGTGAGAGTGAGATAGAGAGAAAGGGGTTGGAAATGGGGTAGAGTAATTTTCCAATACTACCCAGCAGGCATTTCCAACAGTGACTAAGAGACTACTAATTATACCAACCATTTTCATGAAACTGAAACAAGAGATGAACAAATGAAAGGAGTTATGTCCCTTGAATTTAAAAAGTAATGTGAACACTAATCACTAGTAAAAAGAGATATTTTGCTAAAATGAAATAAGTTAACAAAAATTTAATGAAGCTAACAACCAAAATAATAGAATTATATATATATATATATATATATATATATATATAACTTTAAAAAAAATGATATTTAAAAAAATCTTTGTTTTTTGTGAATACACTGTTAAATTAAAAAATATATATTAGGTGGAAGCTAAGTGAATTAAAAATAGGGTAGAAATAGAATAAAAATTGGAGAAAGATACAGGTATAAATGTTCAAAAATTTATAATACAGAAATGATTTGATATTCTGGTCCGTTAAGATTTGTTTTATTTTCAATATGAAAAATTGCATCTTTATATTATTTAGAAGCGGCTAACCAGTGGTCGCCTGAGTAGAGGAAGTGGAACAAAAATACTGGTGTATTTATTTTACTTTTGAGATTTACAAATGCTGGACATTTAAGTAAATTTCAATGCTATTTCTATGTATATTTTAATTTATAAATATATTTGAATATAAATCGAATCTTCATAAATCTATGTGCATATAATTCTATGAATTTCCTGGTCTATTGAACTTATCCAGCTTTTCATTTTGGTTGGTTTGATTGGATTTTATGGCATGTCAACCCTTTTTTAGGTTATTTTATGACGAAGAGGTTTTTTTATTCATCATTGATGGGTACTAAATTTTTTTAACTCATTTTTTTCTAATTTAACCCTAACAGGTACTACAACTCCAGGTCAGAGTGGACTAGGAGTAATAGTGAAGGGGTACTTCCATATTCCCCAGAGCTCCTGAATTGGGATCTTCAACATCATAAATGAGATTTTTAACGTCCATACCCCAGGACATTAAGACCCTCAGCCACTGCCTTCTAGCACATATATGATAAATTGATTGGAGGGGGCCTCTCTGATTGCCCGTCTAGCCTAAGTAAGGGCCAAAGTGGAGTGTTTGCGTTCTTTCATCTTGGCTTGCTACCTTTATCCATTTTTTATAGAAATCCACAAGAATTCAATTCTTTTTACTATCACAATTTTTTCTTTAAGCTTATGCTTAAAATACAAAATTAAAAAAAAAAAAAAAAAAAAAAAAAAAAAAAAAATCAAGATTGTCGCTGTAGCTTGGCTAGAAATTTTTTTTTTTTTTTTTTTTTTTTTTTTTTTTTTTTTTTTTTTTTTTTTTTTTTTTTTTTTTTTTTTTTTTTTTTTTTTTTTTTTTTTTTTTTTTTTTTTTTGTTTTTTTTGTTTTTTTTTTTTTTTTTTTTTTTTTTTTTTTTTTTTTTTTTTTGTTTTTTTTTTTTTTTTTTTTTTTTTTTTTTTTGTGATATGGTACATACCACTTGAAAACAGGTGTACTACCCCCTACTCGTACAGTGAAGCTTAGAAACTATTGTTACCTGCCAATCCACACAGTTGTGAAGTGGCTCAAGAGAGAAACAAGCATGTGAACAACGCTAAAGTTGACAGATTTAATATGGTAGAGCGGCCATGCTAACTAGCAACTCATTTCTTACTAACTTGCTTCAAGTGCCTTTTAGACCTGTGCTTTTTTTTCTTTGTAGAAAGCCAGTTTTGGTAGGATTACTTGGAAATCTGCCAAAGAGACTCAAGATTTCTTGCGTTACGATTAAAACTGAGCAGCTCTTTCTCTGATGAAAGGCTCTGTGAAAGTTCATCGCAAACACTGGCCTGTTGTCTGAAAAAGGTGTGTCCATCTGGTGGGCTGGATGTTAAGTCTGACGCAATACATCCCTACAAAATTCTGCACCCATATTTCCGAGCTTGATTTACAATTAGGGAGGCTCCCTGTCACAAGGCTGGGGCAGCCAATCCTACATCCTGCTTGCACTAACCTGCTTGGCATATGTTGATATATATATATATTTCCTTAGGGTAGTTCTTACACCCATTTTCCCATAGAAGCCCTGCTAATTCATCTTTGGAATAGAATAGTTATCAGCTCGTGAACAGTTGGGTTGGTTGGAGTTTTATGGCATGTCAAACCTTGTTGGGGTTTATTTGTTTGGATTTTGGTGTTGATTAAATCTTGTTGGGTATTCAATCACTTATTGTTTTTAAGAACTCACAATTTAGAAAAATAAACGTCATGTTGTCTAAGTTTAACCGCATAGATGGGAATCTCTACAGGGTACTATCACTCCGGGTCAGGGAGTGAGCGCAGGGAGTAATGGTGATAAAGGAGTACTCCAACAGTTTCCGCAGGAGCGTTCAAATTTGGGAACTTCACATCAGATTGAGTTGTAATTAGTCATAGCCTACTCAGTGACATTAAGACCGCCCAGCCCACGCCCTTGCCTAGGCACAGCTCTGACCAGAATTTGTCGCATGTCCTAGCAAGGACAATATTGTAATTTCCTAGTGAACTAGCCTTCTACGTCTATGCACTAATTGCATTAATTAGTTGTGAAACACAAATTCACCAACTCTTCTAATTAACATATTAGCGACTAATAACTGACAATAATATCAATAGAAGGCTAAATTAATGCATAGGAATGGATTCAGGTCGCAAGGATAGCAAGATTCGAACTCGTTTGGATGAGTGTACATCTTCTAAAATTCTAATACTGTAAATATGTATGGCCCATGTATTGTAATGCTCAACATAGCTAGGTGACTTGTTATCGGATTTGTGACTGATTTGTTAGTTCTCATTCGTTAGTGGTATCTACAGCTGAGACGGTCATGATAGAGGACGGGAGTGAGAGGCAATCGTTTCATTGCAGTAGAAAGTTGATGGTAGAGTATTGTAGGATTGTGTGTGGAGTTGCATTGTGATTATTGAGGGTAGATGTGAGTGGTTGTTGTAGATTGGATGTGCTGAGCGGTTCAGGTTATAATATGAGTTGGTAGTATGGGATGGGTAAGAATTTGGTTGTGCTCATTGGAGATGTAGTGTTGATAGGAATAGTTAGGACCACACACCCCTTTAATTGTTCTTTGGTGAGTTGCAGAGGAAAGTGTGTAGGTTGTTGTGGTTGGTTGTTTCGTGAGTGTGGAAGTAGGTTTATAGGGCGGTGTGTATGTAATAGCCGTTAGTGGGTTGGGTATATAAGTTGAGGTGCGCGGTGATAATGAGGTGCGTTAGTGGATTTGTTGTGGAGAAGATAGTAGTAGTAGTGGAGTAGTGTTGGTGATGGAGTGAGTGGGTTGGGGTGGGTTTCAAACAGGTGCGGTGGTTCGGCTGTGCATGAAGGTGGGTTCTGGCAGAGTTGAGGTGTGGGTTTGTGCTGCGTGTGACGTTGTTGGTGGTGAAGTTGTGTAGGCCGCGCTTGTGCGTGTGTTGCGAGCAGGTGACTGTGTGTTGTTTGTTGTTTGGTGAGGTCGGGAGGCTTAATGGTCCAATGAACCTCTGTGAGTTTCAAATAAAATGATAATCTATTAGATTAATGATGGAGTGTTAGGTTGCGGAGTTTGTGTGAGGTGAATGGAGGGTGGATAGTTGGTGGGGTGCGATTTGAGTAGAGTGTGATGTGCACGAGTAGGTGTGGGTGAAGTGTGTGTAGTTGGGATAGGGACTGTGTTGTCCAGGAGATCCATTTGTTCACTAGAGAATAAGAGATTAAGAAGCGCTGTACATGTTGGTAGGGTAAGGGTACATGAGTAAAGAGGTTAAAGGAGGATCAGGGTAGGTATCAGCGGCCAATTACTTGACGCCGTTGTCGCAAGTAAATGATAATTTTTATTTTATCGTTGTGTAGAATTATTTAATGTGCGAATAGAGAGTGAAGGGGAGTGTAAGTAGAATGTGCTGTGTTGCGATTTTTAGATTGGTGTAAGGAAGGTGTGATTGTAGCGAGGTTAGCATCCGTGAGAAGCGTTTAAGAGGTATGTAGTAGTGGTGAGGTCTAGTGTGTGGAAAAGAAGATATAAAAAATGCTATTTGCGTTCGGTGTGTGGTGTGGTAGCGCTATCTGGTGGGATGCGTGATGGTATATGTGATATATTGGTGGAGTGGTGAGGTGGGTGGAGCGATGGGTGGAGCAGTTGAGTTGCAGTGAGCTTGATGTGTGCGTTATTGCGCGTGTGTGTGGGTGGTGTGTTGGGGGGTTTGGGGTGATGGGGTTGGGTGGGGGCTACGTAGACTCGAGCCTGATTCATATTGACCCAATTCAGGCTGGTAGCGTCTAATTGAAGTATGTAATAACGCACAGCTGGCTTGTTTGCTGCTTAAGAGCACCACCTGATAAAAAAAATTAGGGGGAGAGGGGGTCACGCACTTAGGCTTAATTAAAGAAAATAATAATAAAAATAAAAATAATTCTTAGGTTTGTTTTCAGTTATTAATACTGTGCTATTTTTAATGGAAATAAATTTGTTTTAATTTTTGCCCTTGAGTTTCTGTACTGTCAAGAGATTATTAAGAGTAACGATTAACGATTTATGTATGGGGAAAGAAATTAAATGCGAGGCAAATCAACTCTAAATGTGAAAACAGTATTGTAATAGTCAAATGCTAAGAATAAACCATTCAAGATAATTGACATGCTTCATATTTTGGCCAATTTCATTCATACAGATTTAGGGATCATTTCGGTTGGAGGTGGTGGGTAGAATAGTTTTCTAAACGGCTTTCTCAAAAGTATCAAAATGATAATGCTTGAACAGTATGCTAATTAAAAATTAATTTTGTTTTTTTTTTTTGAAAAAACTACAAGGTAGGAAAGGAAACAAAAATAGATGGCGCAATAATGATATATAAGAAATTTAAGACTGTATTTAAGTTAATAAAAATGTGAAAATGTTCATATTTGCTATAGCAATTTTTAAAATAAATTATAAAAAACACTCTGAACAAGGCAGCAAAACTCTGCTCTCTCATTTAAGCTTCAAGTTGGTAAAGCATCCACCTAGGAATCAAGTCTCCTGTTTGATATCGGCCCTCACCAACTCAGCATATGAGTAGCACACCACCTCAATGCAAAACAATCTCTTGGTCTAGCACTAAGTGAAAAGGGGATGACTTCCTGTCTGAACTGATACTGTCTTTAGCCACCAAGAGAAAGAAAAGAAAGAGCCTATTTGAGTTTGTAAGGAAGGACAATTCTTTAATGTTAACACTGGATAGTGCCCAGTGGCTTATGCCAAAAATCCATGGCTTCATGAGACTGACAAGATAGACAATAGTCATTAGTGGGAAGGGAAAAATCCTTTTTCTGCCTAAACTCAATATAGGATAAAATGCACTTAACCTATTAAAGAGACAGTATTTAGCCCCCCCCCCCCCAAAAAAAAAAATCATAGCCTTTCTGCAATTGAGATGGAGAAATAGTGAGGATCCCATCAAGTACTTAAAAATATTTATGGCCTTTAAGAAAACAATGTTTCTTGAAAAGAGGAGGGAGAAAACTAGCTAATTTTCTATGACAAATCTTTTTTTTGGAAAAGAAACTGTTCTAATTGCCAGAAATAATCATTCTATTGTATGTGAGCACAAAGTTAAAAGAAGATAATAAATAAAGTTTGGATATTAAACAAGTCACTATTATTTGTCCTAAATAATCAAAATTCCAAAACATTTTTAATACCCATCTATTGAACATATATGAGGGCATTTGTGTGTATGTATGTTATGTCTGGATGAAACTACCGAAAAATAAAACAATTAACAGCAAAATAAATGTATATACACATTAAATATCAACTGCTTCTTGCTTTTTGGACAAAAATTATGAAAAGATTTGATTTATATTCGAAGATATTAAAAAATTAAGATATACAATTAATATATATATTAATGTCCAACATTTGTGAATCTCAAAACTTAACAAATCGATATACAAGTGTTGTTTTTTTTTTTTTTAATTACGCTCCTTCTACCCAGGTGATGCTAGGTGTAGCTGCTTCTAGTATACAATAAATTGTACATTGTTTTTTCAAATAAATAGAAAACATTCATTTAAGTATAAAAAACAAATCAGCAGCCATTTTTTTTTCATTCCTAAGATAGAGTAAAAAAAGCTAAAATTGCATGGCAGCCATTACAGTATTCCTTTGAAAAAACAAAAGTATGCACTTTAAATGCAACCAAATACATTTTTTTATAAAAATTCATTGTGCAAAAAGTTGCAATCATCTTTTGAAGAAAGAAAGAAAGAGGGAAAATTAAAAAGAAAAAAAAATCAATATTTTTAACTGAAACAAAAACTCAACAACAATGAAACATGAAATGAACATAGACAAATTTTTTGTTTTTCAGATGATTTTTTCTTTCTTTTCCCAAGCCCTCAACAAAATGCAGTCATTTCCACCACATATTCAAGGCAACATTAGCCCAATATACTACATTTATTTTGATATCTAAAAAGTTCTGAGCTAATCAACTACTGACAACTAAAAACAATCCAGAACCGTCAAAAGTTGAAAACCCAGAATCCATCAACCTACGAAACTAAAAGACCTAATAAAAGATTCATGCTTTATATGTGAAAAATATTCTATAACCATAAACATTTATACTCACTAAAAGTATTTTTGTTCCACCATGCATAATAGAATTATATCTGCTAGACTTTCAATAGTATTTTCAGGCTTCTTTAAATTCACACACGCAATAAATATATATGAATAAAATCACTAATTCTGTACAAGGAGATGGCAAAAAGTCCTTGGTCCAAAAAGTGATATATAAAGTACTTTAGAAACAATATGTCAACTGTGTTGAAGTACTGGATATTTCAGCTTCAAGTTATTCCATTTCTGATGATGCCAAACTTTTCTGCATCTCTCTCTCTCTCTCTCACACACACACACAATCTATTATATACACTATAATCCAAGAAGCACACGCACACACCATAAATATGTTACTAAATGCTTTTTTTCCCCTTCTTTTTTTTCAGCAAAAAACAAGTTTGCCATTAAAGTATGGTTAACAGTAAAAACTGGAACTATAATATTTGTGAAGGTTGAATTAAAACTTGAACAAGTCACAAAATGTTCATAACATGCAGAGTAATAAGTTTGAGCAGAATCAAGAGACATTTCTCTTTGCCAACAAGATGCAATAAGAATGAAAGAAAGCAGCATTACACTCATAATATTCAGCACCGGCAAATTCTCAAGCCCTCCCTAAGCAACCGTCTAATTGTCCGTGTAATGTCTGTATAACTCCTTGCGTAAATATTCAATCCTAAATCTTCATCTAATCGCTTAAGGCTTAGAAAAAGAGAACCATTTGTTTTTATTGAAAAATTGAGTAGTGCACTTATATTAAAAAATTATTCAAAAAGAAGTGGGACCAAAAATGGGGACTATATATTAGAGTGAAAGAGCTAGAAAAGAGAGAAATGCGAGGAGAAAGTTGGAAGAAAAGTAAGAATCCCTCCTGGTCGCTTGATAGGAACAGCGATGACTACTAATAAAACCTGCAAGTTTGAAGTCTATCAACGCAATGAATAAAAAGAAGTAGCCAAAGATTGGAAGAGAGAAATAATTTGAAAAAATCTTAGCTTTAAATTTTTGAAAAGATAAAATCTAAAATTTCTACTTGTAAATTTTAGATACTGTAACGAGCAAGACAATTCTCTACAAAATAAAAGTATAATTGATTGAAGAGAAAAACAAGGTTATTATTCTGAGATTGAGAAATGAGGCTTGTGTAATAAGTAATTTAGAGATACCTCCCTATTTCATGATTCCCTCCCTTTTGGAGAACTCTCTAGTGAATCTAGACTATATAAACTCTCAATAAGTGTACCAATCATCCTAAATAGAATAAAGTTTTATGTGTTATCGTTTGTCATTACAGCTTGAGAATTTGTCTTATTTAGATTTTTCAGACTGTTGCCTCATTTTATTATTAATACACATTTTGGACAATGTGCCCTCTGGCCCTTTTTCAGGTGTTTGTCAAAGGCGACTGAGTTCAATGAGAAGGCTCCCAATTGTTCAGTGGAAGGTTCACAAGTCAACGAGAAACACCTGAAGAAGGCCAGAGGGCACATCGCCGAAACCTTCTGTATATAATAATAAAGATGAGGATAAACATTTCAAAAATGTAAATAATAACAAAAAGAAGGATTTAATAGTCATACAAAGTTTTGTGTATGGGAGGTTTAATTCTATAGGGTTGCAGTTACAGACCAATGATGCTCAAATTTTCTTCAGGCCGAGGATCAAATTCATAGCTGAGTCTGGTAATAACATATTAAGAGTTTTTAATACCAATGATGTGTGCAATTTGAGCTATTCCTTTTATTGAATAAATAAAAGGCTTCCATCCTTGTGTTGTAAATGTTATTTCTTATTCATATATACATTATTAAATATAATAAAAAATCCTAAATCCACAGCAAATTAAATTTAAAGTACTACTTGTTATACTCGGACAAGATAAAAAGTCTTGACACTGTAGCAGTGTGATAGCAGTCTGTCCCAATAGGAATTACAAAGAACATCTGGAGAAGGCCGAAAGTACAGTCACCAAAACGTTGTGGTATGTATATATCATAATTACAAAATAATTACAAAAGTCTTATAGTGAGGCGAGAGCAGTCTGCCCAATGGATTACAAAGAACATTGGAAGAGGTTGGATGGACACCGACAAAATAATGAGTATGTATATTTCATAAATAAAGATGGGGGCACAGTCAAAAAAATAATAATGAATAAATATATACAAGTAATAATATGTTTTAAATTCATTCTAATATCATTGGAAATGTAGTATTTGTAGCATGCTGGTAACATAGGTTGTTTTTTGATTATTATAGTTATGCATTAAGCAACTTTATCTTTGGTTATTATGTCGCATATGTTAGGCATCAATCAGCCTTGGAGAATGTCAATGTAACTAGTTGGTTGCTAGTCTAGTGTGGTGAAAGATCCAAAGAACCTCTTAAGATCCAATTAAACAACTACTTTAGCACAAGTCACGCTGTTAGTTAATAAACTTAAAAAGTATTGAATGATCCAACAATAGATGTGAATGAAGTGATTAGTTCAAGTAGAATTGAAAAATGAAAGCTGCTCTAGGCCACAAAGACAAAACTCTGGACAAAAAGACAGAAAGGAAGCACGAGACAGAAAGATACAAGAGGGGAAACAAACAGGAGGAAAAAAAAGGTAGAGAGAGACAACACAGGGGAGAAAGAATAAGCCACATGAGGGAAAGCAACAAATTAGGTTGAAGGTAGCAAGAAATTATAACTAAGGAGGGGAGAAGAAAGAAAAAAAAGAAAAGAAAAGAAAATTGCATAAGAGTTGGAAAAATGACTAAAAATCAATAACTACTGAGGAACAAAATAGAAAGACTGTACACTTGGTTAGAAAATGGTTTGAGAAGAAAAAGGAAAAAAAGAAACGGACCAAGAATAGTCATATTCAAAGGTTACAGTATATACTATATATTAATATCAAAGGTTACAGTATTAACTATATATATAAAAGTGAAACTTACTTTATTTATATTTCCTTTATTTTAATTCTAGTTCTTAAAAAAAAAAAAAAAAAAAAAAGAGAGAAAGGAAAATGAATAATGTAAAATAGAAATTTCACATTCGTTAAAGAACCATTTTTGTCATGAACAGTTGAAAATTTTTCATTCAAAATTCCCTCCAGTTCTCTCATTTAGAAATTAATATTAGCAATAAATATTTTCTTTAAATGATAAATATTTGCAAAAATTATTCTCATTAAATTTTTGCGCAAATATGGCTTATTGATAAAGCCTCTAAGTAGTTAGCATATAGGACAAAGACCTATTGAAATGACATAAAAGAAATTAATTATATTATAAACTTGATTTAAGGGATCATAATTTTCAGAAAATTAATTTTTATAACTTTTCAAAATAAAATAATAAAAATACGCTTCTAGTAATATGCTCTTTATTCAGTGAAGCATGGTTTAGCTATAAAACCTTTTTAAAGTAACATTTATTTAAAAAAAAAAAGAAGAATTTCTCTTCAAACAGATTACTAATCTATGGCATTAGTAAATAATGCAGATTGGAAATAAAGAATTTTAATACAAGTTGCAGAAATAGACTAAATCCCATTACATCTAAACAGCAAGAAAACATTGCAACTGATTTCAATATTAATCTTATTATTCTTCAGAATAACTAACCAAACCAAATTTGTAGCAGTTCCTTCTATTATAAAACAATCTTTTTTTATTCTCTCAAACAATTGGAAAAGGGAAGGGGGGGGGTGTTAAAAATAAATGAAATTAACATGAAAATATTCAAGTTGAAATAAAATAAAATAAAATATCTACTGCCAGTTCAGTAAAATAAATAATAAGATGAAACATGAATAATGAAACAAATTGAGAAGGTTAAATTAACATGACAATTGTACGAAACTTGACACATGGATTGACATGCTGAGGACATGACAAAGACATTAAACAAACAACAATTCTTCACAGAGCAGCAGAATACAGAAGACATGAAATACCAGACAGATGATGGAAAAGATGCAACAGATGAGAAAGGCAAAACATCAAACACATCTACGCAGATTCTTAATTTTGGAATAAAAATAAATTGCAAAAATGCCCTCACCGTATATGCTTTTTTTTTGTCTTAAATCATTGTTTTTTCACTTTACCTCTTGAAAATAAGTAAATATAAATTATATTAAAATATATAAAGTGAGGGTCAGTCAAAAGTTTTGTTTTTTTTTCTTTAACTCTGTAACAACATTCCGTTGATATAAAATAGCAAGAAATGATTTTGGAAAAACAAACAAAAAAAAATTTTTAATTTTATATAATGGTAGATGAGAATTTTCCAAATATATAGCATCAACAACCCTGGAAAAAATATGAATCATTCTCATCTACATTATATAAAATTAAAAATTTTTTTTTTTTTGGGTTTTTGTTTTTCGCAAAATCATTTCTTGCTATTTTATATCAACTGGGATGTGTCAGAGTTTTAAAGAAAAACAAACAAAACTTTTTGACTGACTCCCACTTTATATCATTTTGATATATTAAATAAATTTAACTTATTTCAAGTAAAGTGAAAATAACAATGATTTAAGACAAAAAAAAGCTATACTGTGAGGGCATTTTGCAATTTTATTTTATTCGCAATAAGAATCTGGTAGATGTGTTTGGGATGTTTTGCCTTTTTCTCATCTGTTGCATCTTTTCATCATCTGTCTGTTATTATTCTATGTCTTCTGTTATTCTGCTGCTCGTGTAAGAATTGTTGTTTGTTTATGTCTTGTCATGTTCCTCCGCATGTCAATCCAATGTTGTCAAGTTTCTGTACAATGTCCATGTTAATTTACCTTCTCATTTGTTTTCATTATTTCATGTTTTTCATCTTATATTTATTTACTGAAGCTCGTAGATATTTTTTATTTTTATTTATGTTCATACTTGAATATTTTCATGTAATTTTTCATTTATTTTTAACACCCCCCCCTTCCTTCCATTTGTTTGAGGAATAAATAAAGATTTTTTTAAATAGAAGGAAACTGTACATAATTTGGTTTTGGTAGTTATTCTGAAGAATAATAGATTATATTAATCAGTTGCAATGTTTCTGCTGTTTGATGTAATGGATTTAGTCTATTCTGCAACTTGTATTAAAAAATTCTTTATTTCCAATCTGCATTATTTAACTAATGGCCATAGATTTGATAATCGTTTTGAGAGAAATCTTCTTTTTTTTTTTTAAATAAATGTTACTTTAAAAATGTTTTAATAAGCTACCATGCTTCACCTAATTAAGACATATTACTAGAAGCTGTTATTTTATTATTTTTAATTTTGAAAAGTATAAAATTAATTTCTGCATTATGAATCCCTTAATCAAAGTTTAATAATATAATTAAATTTTTCTTTTATGTTCATTTCAATAGGTCTTGTTCTATATGTAACTACTTAGAGGCTTTTATCAATTGAAGCATATTGGCAAAATTTAAATGAAGAATAATTTTTGCCAAATATTTATCATTTACAAGAAATTTTATTGCTAATATATAATTTCTAAATGAGAGAACTGGAGGGAAATTTGCATGAAAAAATTTCCAACCTTTTCATTGACAAAATGGCTTTTTAACGATTGTGAAATTCTATTTTACCTTATTCATTTTTCCTTTCTCTCTTTTTTTTTTTTTTTTTTTTTAAGACTAGAATTTAAAATAAAGGGAATATTAAATAAAGTAGTTTCACTTTTTATATATATAGTTAATACTGTAACCTTGATATAGATTATATTAATACTTAACCTTTGAATATGACTATTCTTAGGTCCGTTTCTTTTTTTTCCTTTTTTTCTTTATCAAACATTTTTCTAAACCAAGTGTACAGTCCTTTCTATTTTTGTTCCTCAGTCGTTATTGATTTTTTAGTCATTTTTCCAACTCTTATTTGCATTTTTCTCTTTCTTTCTTTTTTTTCTTCTCTTCCCTCCTTATTTTATAATTTCTCTGCTACCTTTCAAAACTCTAAATTTGGTTGCTCCTTTTCAATGGTTGGCTTATTCTTTCTCCCTGTGTGTCTCTCCTAACCTTTTTTTTTCTCTCTGTTTTGTTTTCCCCTCTTGTATCTTTCTGTCTCTGTTGCTTCCTTTCTTGTCTTTTTGTCCAGAGTTTTTGTCTTTGTGCGTAGAGCAGCTTTCATTTTCAATTCTACTTGAACTAATCACTTCATTCACATCTATTGTTGGATTTTCTTCAATACTTTTTTTAATTTTATTAACTAACAGGCGTGACTTGTGCTAAGTAGTTGTTTAATTGATCTTAAGAGGTTTCTTGGATCTTCAGCCACACTAGACTTAGCAACCAATAGTACATGACATTTCCAAGGCTGATTGATGCCTTTTACATATGGACATCATAACCAAAGATAAAGTTTGCTTAATGCATAACTAATAATAATCAAAAAACAACCTATGTTTACCAGCATGCTACAAATACTAACATTCCAATGATATTAGAATAATTTTAAAACATATATTATTGTATATTATTTTTATTTTCATTTATTTATTTTTTTTGACTGTTGCCCCATCTTTATATGAAATATACATACTCATTATTTTGTCCGGTGTACATCCAACCTTCTTCAAGTGTTCTTTGTAATCCATTGGGGCAGACTGCTCTCGCTCCACTATAAGACTTTTGTATTATTTTGATAATTATGTATATACATACACAACGTTTTGGCTGATGTACTTTCCGGCCTTCCCAGATGTTCTTTGTATCCTTGGGACAGACTGCTATCACACTGCTACAAGTGTCAAGACTTTATCTGTCCGAGTATAACAAGTAGTATCTTGTAAATTTAATTTGTCTGTGGATCTTAGGATTTTTTATTATATTATAATAATGTATATTATGAATAAGTAACATTTACAACAAAAGATGGGAAGCCTTTTTTTATTCAATAATGAATAGCTCAAATTGCACACTATCATTGGTATTAAAACTCTTTATGTGTATTCAGACTCAGCTATGAATTTTGACCTCGGCCTGAAGAAAATTTGAGCATCAAATTGGTCTGTAACTGCAACCCTATAGAATTAAACCTCCCATACACAAAACTTTGTATGACTATTAAAATCCTTCTTTTTCTGTATTTATTTACATTTTTCGAACTGTTATCCTCCATCTTTATTATTATATACAGAAGGTTTCGGCCGATGTGCCCTCTGGCCTTCTTCAGGTGTTCTCGTTGAACTTGTGAACCTTCCACTGAACTTGGAGGCCTTCTCATTGAACTCAGTCGCCTTTGACAAACACCTGAAAAAGGCCAGAGGCACATTGTCCAAAATGTTATATAATAATAAAGATGAGGGCAAGTCTGAAAAATCTAAATAAGACAAATTCTCAAGCTGTAATGACAACGATAACACCAATAAACTTATTCTATTTAGGATGATTGGTACACTTATTGAGAGTTATATAGTCTAGTATTCAACTAGAGAGTTTCCAAAGGGGAGGGAATCATGAAATAGGGGAGGTATCTCTAAATTACTTATTACACAAGCCTCATCTCAATCTCAGAATAATAACCTTGTTTCTCTTCAATCAATTATACTTTTATTTGTAGAGAATTGTCTTGCTTCGTACAGTATCTAAATTTACAAGGTAGAAAATTTTAGATTTTATCTTCAAAAATTTAAAGCTAAGATTTTTTCAAATTATTCATTCTCTTTCCAATCTTTGGCTACTTCTTTTTTATTCATTGGTTGATAGACTTCAAACTTGCCAGGTTTTATTAGTAGTCATCGCTGTTTCCTATCAAGCCGACCAGGAGGGATTTCTTACTTTTCTTCCAACTTTCTCCTCGCATTTCTCTCTTTCTAGCTCTTTCACTCTAATATATAGTCCCCATTTTTGGTCCACTCTTTTGATAATTTTTTTTAATATAGTAGCAGCTACTCAATTTTTCAATAAAACAAATGGTTCTCTTTTCTAAGCCTTAAGCGATTTAGATGAAGATTTAGATGAATATTACGCAAGGAGTTATACAGACATTTACACGGACAATTAGACGGTTGCTTAGAGGATGGCTTTGCAGAATTTGCCGGTGCTGAATATTATGAGTGTAAGTGCTGCTTTCTTTTCATTCTTATTGCATCTTGTGGCAAAGAAGAATGTCTCTCTGATTCTGCTCAACTTATTACTCTGCATGTTATGAACATTTTGTGACTTGTTCAAGTTTTTAATTCAACTCTTCACAAATATTATAGTCCAGTTTTTTACTGTTAACCATACTTTAATGGCAACTTGTTTTTGCTGAAAAAAAAAGAAGGGGAAAAAAAGCATTTAGTAACATATTTATGGTGTGTGCGTGTGCTTCTTGGATTATAGTGTAATATATAGATTGTGTGTGTGTGTGAGAGAGAGAGAGAGAGATGCAGAAAAGTTCTTGGCATCAAATCAAGAATGGAATAAACTTGAAGCTGAAATAATCCAGTACTTCAACACAGTTGACATATTGTTTCTAAAGTTACTTTTTATATATCACTTTTTGGGACCAAGGACTTTTTGCCATCTCCTTGTACAGAATTAGTGATTTTATTCATATATTTTATTGCGTGTGTGAATTTTAAAGAAGCCTGAAAATACTATTGAAAAGTCTAGCAGATATATTTATTATGGCATGGTTGAACAAAATATTTTTAGTGAGTATAAAATGTTTTATGGTTTATAGAATATTTTCACATATAAGCATGAATCTTTTATTAGGTCTTTAGTGTAGGTGTGATGGATTCTGGGTTTCAACTTTGAGGTTCTTGGATTGTTTTTAGTTGTAGTAGTTGATTAGCTCAGAACTTTTAGATATCAAAATAAATTAGTATATTGGGCTAATGTTGCCTTGAATATGTGGTGGAAATGACTGCATTTTGTTGAGGGCTGGGGAAAAGAAAGAAAAAATCATCTGAAAAAAAATTTGTCTATGTTCATTTCATGTTCATTGTTGTTGAGTTTTGTTTCAGTTAAAAATATTGATTTTTTTTTTTTAATTTTTCCCTCTTTCTTTCTTCTTCAAAAGATATTGCAACTTTTGCACAATGAATTTTTAAAAAAATGTATTTGGTTGCATTAAAGTGCATAATTTTTTTGTTTTTCATAAAGGAATACTGTTAATGGCTGCCATGCAATTTTAGCTTTTTTACTCTATCTTAGGGAATGAAAAAAAATGGTTTGCTGGATTTTGTTTTTATACTTAAATGAATGTTTTCTATTTATTTGAAAAAACAATGTACAATTTATTGTATACTAGAAGCAGCTACACCTAGCATCACCTGGTAGAAGGAGGGTAATTAAAAAAAAAAACAACACTTGTATATCGATTTGTTAAGTTTTGAGATTCACAAATGTTGGACATTAATAGAAATTTCAATGATGTTATTCTTAATTTTTAATATCTTCGAATATAAATCAAATCTTCATAATTTTTGTCCAAAAAGCAAGAAGCAGTGATATTAATGTGTATATACATTTATTTTGCTGTTAATTGTTTTATTTTCGTAGTTTCATCCAGACATACATACATACACACCAAATGCCCTTTATATATGTATCAATAGATGGGATTAAAAATGTTTTGGAATTTGATTATTAGGACAAATAATAGTGACTTGTTTAATATCCAAACTTTATTTATTATCTTCTTTTAACTTTGTGTATACAATAGAATGATGTATTCTGGCAATAGAAAGTTTCTTCCAAAAAAAGATTTGTCATAGAAAATTATGCTAGTTTTCTCCCTCCTCCTTTCAAGAAACATTGTTTTTCTTAAAGGCCATAAATATTTAAGTACTTGATGGGATCCTCACTTATTTCTCCATCTCAATTGCAGAAAGGCTATGATTTTTTTTTTTGGGGGGGGGGGCTAATATTGTTCTCTTAATAGGTTAAGTGCATTTATCCTATATTGAGTTTAGGCAGAAAAAGGATTTTTCCCTTCCCAAATGTACTATTGTTATCTGTCAGTCTCATGAAGCCATGGATTTTGGCATAAGCCTGGGCAATTATCCAGTGTTAAACATTAAGAATTGTCCCTTCCTTACAACTCAAATATGGCTTCTTTCTTTCTTTCTTTGGGTGGCCTAAAGACAGTATCAGTCAGACAGGAAGTCTATCCCCTTTTCACTAGTGCTAGACCAAGGAGATTGTTTTTGCATCTGAGGTGGTGTGCTACTCATATGCTGAGTTGGTGAGGCCGATATCAAACCAGGAGACTTGATTCCTAGGTGGATGCTTTACCAACTGAGCTAAATGAGAGAGAGAGTTTGCTGCTTTTCAGAGTGTTTTTTATAATTTATTTAAAAATTGCTATAGCAAATATGAACATTTCACATTTTTATTAACTAAATAAGTTTAAATTTCTTATATATCATTATGCGCCATCTATTTTTGTTCCTTTCCTACCTTGTAGTTTTCTTCAAATAATTTTTAATTTAGCAATATGTTATAGCATATCATTGATAAACTTTGAGAAGCCGTTTAGAAACTATTCTACCCACCACCTCCAACCAAATGTCCTAAATCTGATGAATGAATTGGCCAAAATATGAAGCATTTCAATTATCTGAATGGTTTATTATTCTTAGCATTTGACTAATTACAATACTGTTTTCAATTTAGAGTGATTTGCCTCGCATTTAATCCTTTCCCCATAATAAATCTTAATCTTTACTCTATAATCTTCTGACAGTCACATAGAAACAATTGTTGGCATATTATTTAATTTTAAAACAAATTTATTTCCATTAAAAATAGCACAGTATTAATAACTTTTGAAAACAAACCTTGAAGTTTTTTTTTAATTTTATTTTTTTTTTTTTATTTATTTTTTTAATTAAGCTCTAGTTGCTGTGACCCCCCTCCCCCCTAAATTTTTTTTTATCAGGTGTGGTGCTTTAATGCAGCAAACATTAGCTGCTATGCAGTTGTTCGTATTACATATTCATTAGACGCTACAGCTGAATTGGTCAATATGACAGGTCGAGTAGTAGCGGTAGTATTGACTAATGTCTGCTCTATACATTTATATATGATAACAGTAGGCTAAATAATACAGAGCCATAGATTTTTTTTTTTTTTCATTGATATAATAATCTCTTAAGTTTTATCAGGATGTCACTGTGCACATCCTTCTTTAACAGAATAAATCCAACCTTTCTCTTATCCCCTTACTTCTATCTGCATTAAATAATTTTAAAAGATAAAATAAAAATTATTCATTTTATGGAGGGTCAAGTAATGGCGTGTATATTGATCTCTTTACCTTTTTACTTGTACCTCCCAATAAGTACAGTTTTAATTTTTATTTTGCTAGTGAAAAATGGTTTCTTGCAGCTTAATACTAGTGACATATTTATTGACACTTCCTATTTTCAGTTGAATAAATTATCATCTATTATAGATTATATTTTATTTGAAACTAAGAGGTATTGGTACATTAAGCTGGGAGTAATGGTGATGAAGGGGTATTCCACACTCCAGAGCACCAAAATTGGAACTTTATGGGAAAGATGTGAAACCCCTCATCATCCCAACTATCTACTACTTTTCTTCTACAAATAAGACTTTGGCATTATATAACCCACTAAGGTTTTATACTATTAAACTAAGAAACCAAACAAACTAAACTTTTTGCACTCAAGAAATTAAAGGTGTGTGGGGGTCCTTATTCTATTCTATTCACATGAGCACACATTTTCTCCTATCCAATTATTTTACTGAGTAGATTTTAACTTAACATTTATCTTATCAAGATCCATCTATTTCTCTGAATTTTTGAGATGAGGCTTGATTATTTGTATTATTTGGTTGTGTAGATAACAATAAAGATGAGGACAATAGTCCGAATAATACAAGATATCTAGTTGTTGAGTTCATATGGGAACACATATTTAAGTACTTAGAATTTTGAGAAGATGTCATTCAAAGAGTTGTATCCTGCTATCCTGGACTGATCCATTCTATGCATAATTAGCCTTCTATTGATATTGATTGTCAGTTTTAGTCGCTAATATGTTAATTAGAAGAGTTGGTGAAGATTTTGTGTTTCACAACTAATTAATGCAATTAGGTGATAGATAGAATGGCTAGTTACTGGAAATTAAATATGTCCTTGCTGGACATGGACAAATTCTGGTCAGAGCTGTGCTAGAAGGCGGTGGCTGGGGGTCTTAATGTCCTGGGTATGATATTAAACTCAATCTGATGTTGAAGTTCCAATTTTGAAGCTCTGGGGAATGTTGGAGTACTCCTTTATCACCATTACTCCCTGGTCCACTCTGACCCGGAGTGATAGTACCTGTTAGGATCCCATCTATGGGTTAAATAGAACAAAATGAGTTTTTTTTTTAAATTGTGAGTTTTAAAAAAATATGATTGAATACCCAACAAGATTTAATAAACAAAATAAAATAACCCAACAAGGTTGGACATGCCATAAAATCCAACCAACCAACCTGTTCAGAGCTGATAATATTTATCCAAAGAGAATTAGCAGGGACTTCTATGGGAAATGGGTGAAGAACTACCCTTAAGGATATATATATATATCAAATATGCCAAGCAGGTAGTGCAGCAGGAGTAGATGTGCCCCAGCCTGTGACAGGGAGCTCCCTAAATTGTAAATCAAGCTCGAATATGGGTGCAGAATTGTGTAGGGTGTAATTGCGTCAGACTTAATCATCAGCCCACCAGATGGACACACCCTTCAGACAACAGGCAGTGTTTGCGATGAACTTTCAGCCTTTCATCAGAGAAAGAGTGTGAGTTTTATGTAAGCAAGAAATTTGAGTCTCTTTGGCAGATTTCCAAGTAATCCTACAAAACTGCTTTCTACAAAGAAAAAAAAAGACAGTCTAAAAGGCATTGAAGCAAGTTGGTAGAAATGAGTTGCTAGTTAGATGGTCTACCTATAAATTGTACTTTAGGTTGTTCACATGCTTGTTTCTCTCTTGACATCACACCTGTGTGGATTGGGGTGAAATAGTTTCTAAGCTTACTGTGGTAGGGGGAGTACACTGTTCAAGTGGATGTACCATATCACAATTCTAGCCACAGCTACCAGGACAAATCTTGATTTTTTTTAATTTTTTTTTTTTTAATTTTGTTATTTTAAGCATAAGCTTAAAGAAAAAATTGTGATAGTAAAAGATTGAATCTTGTGGATTTCTATAAAAAATGGATAAAGGTAGCAAGCCAAGATGAAAGAACGCAACACTCCACTTTGGCCCTTACTTAGGCTAGACGGGCAATCAGAGAGGCCCCCTCCAATCAATTTATCATATATGTGCTAGAAGGCAGTGGCTGAGGGTCTTAATGTCCTGGGTAATGACGTTAAAATCTATATGATGTTGAAGATCCAATTCAGGAGCTCTGGGGAATATGGAGTACCCCTTCACTATTACTCCTAGGTCACTCTGACCTGGAGTTGTAGTACCTGTTAGGTTAAATAGAAATGAGTTAAAAAAATTTAGTACCCATCAATGATGAATAAAACAAAACCTCTTCGTCATAAAATAACCTAAAAAAGGGTTGACATGCCATAAAATCCAATCAACCAACCAAAATGAAAAGCTTGGATAAGTTCAATAGACCAGGAAATTCATAGAATTATATGCACATAATTATGAAGATTCGATTTATATCAAAGATATTTATAAATTAATATACATAGAAATAGCATTGAAATTCTACTTAAAAATGTCCAGCATTTGTAAATCTCAAAAGTAAAATAAATACACCAGGTATTTTTTGTTCCACTTCCTCTACTCAGGCGACACTGGTTAGCCGCTTCTAATAATAATAAAGATGCAATTTTTCATATTGAAAATAAAACAAATCTTAACGACCAGAATATCAAATCATTGTCTGTATTATAATTTTTGAACATTTATACCTGTAATCTTTCTCCAAATTTTTATTTTTTCTATTTCTACCCTATTTTTAATTCACTTAGCTTCACCTAATATATTATTTTAATTTAACAGTGTATTCACAAAAAACAAAGATTTTTTTAAATATCATTTTTAAAAGTTATATATATATATATATATATATATATTATATATATATATAATTCTATTATTTTGGTTGTTAGCTTCATTAAATTTTTGTTAACTTATTTCATTTTAGCAAAATATCTCTTTTTTACTAGTGATTAGTGTTCACATTACTTTTTAAATTCAAGGGACATAACTCCTTTCATTTGTTCATCTCTTGTTTCAGTTTCATGAAAATGGTTGGTAATATTAGTGTCTCTTAGTCACTGTTGGAAATGCCTGCTGGGTAGTATTGGAAAATTACTCTACCCATTTCCACCCCTTTCTCTCTATCTCACTCTCACACTTTCTCTCTGTCTATCTCTTTCATTGCTTAACTTTTATGTTGTGGTTGATTAGTATAAAGACGAGAGAAAATCTATTTTCTCTGCCTTTTTTTGTTATCCTACATTTTACCCTTCCCTATTTATTCATTAATCTGATAATCTCCAATTATATCTAATAGACTGAAGGGCCTATTTATTTCCCACTTTTCATATTTTTTACTTGTTTATTTAAAGAACTAAGTATTGCTTGTTTGAGTTGCTCTATTTTCAAAATGTTTGGATAGTAAATTTTGACAATGCAAGCTTTATGCCAACTCTGATAATGTTTAAAAAAACCCAACACTTTAGGCTTTTAATGGCATTTTAGCTATGAGGGTTAGTTGCATTGCCACCAAATGTCCGTGTCACTTCTGATTAAGAGACCTTTGCTGCTCTGATGCATGCTGGGAAGGATATTATTGTTTTCAAACATGAGTTGAAGTTTTCATTTTATTCTCATTTTTCCCTGATTTTCTGTTTCCTTTTGTTTCATTTAAACTATAGTCTCTCCGTTTTTATATATTATCCTTTCTTTTCCTTTTTAGAAGTCCGTCGCAGACTACGATGACATCACTCCATGTCGTTCAACAGTTGTGGATCCTCTGTGGCTAGTTAGTCAATTCTGGACTTGCAGATGTGGTCACACACATTGCCATCTGCATTGGTGGTTCATGATGATGAAGACGTCGCTGCTTTGCAGCCCTGTTAATCTCGATATTGAGCCGCTTAGCTCCTGTGCGGCACATGTCTTGCAAACTTTGTCTGTTGGAGGCCATATCTTCCAGGCTTGATGACAGCACTGTTTACCATTAAGCCAATAATTTTCCAAGAGATTATTGTAGATCTTAAATCTTAAATCTCTTGGTCTAGTGAAAATGGGATAGACTCCCTCGCTGCTGGCTGCTACCGACTTTAGGCACACCGACAACTTTTTTTACTTTATATATAAATGTTGCAGGGAGGAATTTGTTGTTCTTTTTGTGAAGCAATGAGATGAGATCCTCTAAATATTTGAACTAGTTAAATGTACTCTTGAATTTTATATCTTTATTATCACAGAATAGGAAGTACCGTCATTGTTTTTTTGTGGGGGGGCGGGTGGGGGTTCCTCTCTTGTTTCCCATGGAACCATTTATCTTTTATCCTTTGATTCACTTTTTCTCTTCTTTTGATGCCTCTTCTAATTGCAAGACGATTTTAAAAGAAAAAAAAAAAAAGAAAGAATTTTAACAAAGAATCCTTTCATATTCCCACACATTTCTCTGACTGGGAACGAATCAATTGCCATTTTTTAATAATTTTTTATTAGACTTTTGTGACCGAATAAAAGACAGCAATATGAAAATATTTGATCCCTTGAACTATTATAAAGAAAATCCCTTGATAAACAATGTGGAATTTGTAGAATAATCATACTAGTTTCAATTACCATCGATTGGTAAAACAAGGCAGCAAAACAGTCATAACTGAATACGAACATAATCTTGCTGCATACCACTGCAAAATGCCAGGTTATTTATGAAGCCTCATAACATCATAGAAGCCAATCAGGACTCGGGGAATGGAATCACCCAAATGCAAGAATGGACTATTCTTGATTTCAATAAGTATCAACTGTCTTGGCACTGGTTCAGTTGTGCTTAGCAAGTTGCTGTTGTTCAAACCAACAGTACTGACTCACTTCAACAGAATTATATACACTATATATGCATAAACACATGTATATATATGTATGCATATCTATTATTATACTAAAGCTGAGTTAATCAACTTTTGCTTCCTAAAGGCTTTTTTACTGTTTAGTTTAATGACACAAAAATTATACTAAATTGTTCCTTACTGTAGAATACTGATAATTGTCATTCTGTGTTACTTTCACCCTTAGCCAGGATTGAACCTGCAGTCTGGAAATGACTGTTACAGATTGTTAACTATTGGACAGTAGAACAGTCAAACACCCCCTCAGCTTAATGGACTCTTCCTGGCAGCAGTGGCAGGAATTATTTAAGCTGTTATAGTGGGCTCATTAATGAACTAGTAACTTCATGTTAGGCCTTGGCCAGTCAAACCAGTTGTTGACTGTCTGACTGACTTCAATATGGCGCTGCGGGCCAGGATCATCTTATATCACCTAAAACCTGGTCATGCCACACTAAAAGATTAATATCTATTTGTAGGAAACTCTTCCACACTTATGGTACTCCTGAAGAGCTGAGTAGTGACGGTGGCCCTCCTTTTAATTCTGAGCAATTTCATCAGTTTCTCAAGTCATGGTGTGTAAAACATAGAAAATCATCAGTAGCATACCCTCAATCCAATGGCCGAGCGGAACTCGCTGTCAAACTGCCAAAAGGATAATCCATGGCAACACAGGCCCTCAGGGTTCACTAGACAACGATAGTGTTGCCCAAGCAATCCTCCAATACCGCAATTACTCCCATTCAAGGCATCGGCCTATCCCAGCGCAGTTGCTGCTCCACCGCCGACTCCGGGATTCGATCCCATTGAGACCTATCCTCTACAAAACCACATTCTGAATGGATAGCCGCAGCACAACGTCGTGAGGAGAGTTTCCTCAACGGAATGTCCTGCTGTCGGAAAGATACAATAGGTACACACACAGTCTTGACCCGCTACAGAATGGTGACAAAGTAGCCATTCAAAACCCATCAAACCGCCGGTGGACCACTACAGGCACCGTCATTGAGGTTCTCCCACATTGGCAATACCGGCTCCGAGTGGACGGATCAGGTAGGATCACACTCAGAAACCGACGCTTCCTGAAAAAGCTGACCACAAAAACCAAACCACACCATTGCCTAGTGCTATGCTTGATCCCATTGGCTCCAACTCTAACACCCCACACCTCAACATTAGGGACCAGGCCTCACCCAATGTCACTCCGCCCCAAAACCAAGGCCGACGAAAATACCCCGGGCATTGTCAAGATTGCTCCCTCTAATCAGCCTGGCCGAAAGGAACTAATTTCTCCTCAAAGGCCAATACGCCTGCGCAATGGGAGAGGGGGGGAGGAAGGGGAGATGTAGAATACTGATAATTGTCATTCTGTGTTACTTTCACCCTTAGCCAGGATTGAACCTGCAGTCTGGAAATGACTGTTACAGATTGTTAACTATTGGACAGTAGAACAGTCAACACCCCCTCAGCTTAATGGACTCTTCCTGCAGCAGTGGCAGGAATTATTTAAGCTGTTATAGTGGGCTCATTAATGAACTAGTAACTTCATGTTAGGCTTGGCCAGTCAAACCAATTGTTGACTGTCTGACTGACTTCAATACTTACTTTTAGGATTGAATTATGTTTGAAAAAAATTCTGTTTTAATTGGTTCGAATTAGTCGTAATTTGCAGTTAAGTCAAAAGCCGACCAATCTCTTACTTTACTCTGTGTCTATCTCTTTCTTCCCCTCTATGTATCTCTTGACTACCTCCTCATTATATAATGTTAGTTTCTCTGGAGAGTAGAGAGAGAGAGAGCTGGGAGAATTTGAAATGTCTGGCTGATACCGAAAATAGGCCACATTACTATTAAACTAGGCTCGCGACAATGCAGAATCTGTATTGAGTTACAGCTTACTTGTTGCCTTGTGTAGCAATTTGACGGTAATTGGAATATTGTTTCTACATCATGGATATCCAGGAATCTTTTAATGAATGATTCTACTGTTTTTCTTTCTGTTTCTTTTGTATGCAGTGAAAGTGTTAGTGTTGTAATACTCATTCCAGCTTTTCACGTCTACGCCCCTATCTTTCTTTTTCCTTTTTTATATTTTCCAAGAGTTCCACCCCATCTGTAATTGTGAATCTGCTGTGTTCTCAATTTACTGCATGCAATGCAATTCCTTTTATTCACTACAGCCATTAAATACGATTAAATAGGAAATGGAATGATATAAATAAACGCAGAAAAACATGCAGGAATTGCTTGCCTGTTTTTACAGGAGTGCATTAACAGGTGAACTAATCGAGCACTACCAAAATAGTGGGTGTGGCGGTACAGCAGATGGGTGTGGTGGTACAGCAGGTGGGTGTGGCGGTACAGCGGGTGGGTGTGGCGGCACAGAACATTTCAGATTACAATAACCTGGGAAATTTGAAATGTATAAGATGCAATACAAGGTTAATTTTTTTTAGCGGATGTTGAAGTGAGTTAACGTTCTGTTGGTTTGAACAATAGGCTAAGCACAACTAAACCAGTGCCAGGGATAACTGGTACTTATGGGAATCCAGAATAGTCCAATGATGCATTTGGGTGATTCCATTCCTAGAGTTCTGATTGGCTGCTTTGTTTCTATGATGTTAGGAAGCTTCATGAATAACCTGACATTTTGCAGTAGTATTTGCAGCAAAACAGATTCGTATTAAGTTACGACTAAGCTGCCTTGTCTTACCAATTCGACGGTAATTGGAACTAGTATGATTATTCTACAGCGGAGTTTAACAGGTTTGTAACCATTATACCACAGGACCTACAGGAAATATATATGTATGTACAAAGAAAGATTCTATCTGTATGTCTATATCTGTTAAAAATATATATACATATTTACCAAACCCCTCCGCACAGCAGGATGTGACACAAGGTAAATTTTTTAGCGGAGTCTAACAGGTTTTAATTCAGAGTTTTCCTTCTCCTAGACCCTAGACTGGTTGCTTAACCAAGGTTAAAGAGCCCAGTCCTCCCTGCTATTTACCCATAGCTGGAGGAAGTGCAGGTGGATTCATACCTTTCCCAAGGGTGTTAGCAGTATTTGAAATGTAGACAGCCTTGTCTAGGATTTGAACTTGAGTTGAGGAGTCCATTTCCTACGACTCTAGCCATTACATCACATGCCTCCATATATACACCACACCCACTTGCTGTGCACTCCATAAATCTATATATGTATAAAAGAAAGATTCTGTCTGTCTGTATGTTTGATGGTACAATGACCGAGCACACATCCTTTTATAAAGGAAAATTGGTGGAGATCAGCAAAAGAGTTGAACAGGTTTGTAACTATTATACCACAAACACCTTTGGGAAATCTATCTATCTATCTATCTATCTTATATATATATATATATATATATATATATATAGAGTACTGAACAAGTCGTGAAACAGCACCCCACTAGGGAGCAGCTGTATGTCACCTGCCCCCTATCTCACAGATCATCCGAGTGAGACGGACTAGACATGCAGGACACTGCTGGAGAAGCAAGGACAAACTCATAAGCGATGTTCTCCTGTGGAAGCCAACACATGGACATGCTAGTGTGGGACGCCCAGCAAAGACCTACATTGACCAGCTATGTAAAGATGCTGGCTGCAGCGAGGAAGAACTCCCAGGTGCAATGAATGATAGGGAGGCTGGCGAAGATTGTCATGGTATCCGTGCTGCCTGCACGACATGATGATGATCGATAATTATATATATATATATATATATATATATATATATAATAGATGTTTGGTACATGCAAATTTGTAAACTACTAAAGTAGGGGGATCATATGTAACAATGGGAGGTAATATTTTATTATGAATTAAAATAATAAAATAAAAGGGGATACGAAGGTTTTCGACCGGTCTTTTTCAGTATTTACACCGGTTGACATTAAAAGTCAGAATGTAAAGAATTTGTTAAGAGCAAATGGGGTAAACCAGAGAGTAGGGGGGGGGACAAAAAAAATTGGGGGAAAGAAGGGTATGTATATGTGCCCTAGGTTTAAACCAGGGTTCATGTTATGTTAGCCTCCCAAACATAAATGGAGTGTCTCGGTGGTTTGTCCTGCACAGAGTAGGTCT
>JALAJA010001369.1:0-22570 GCA_023376005.1 Doryteuthis pealeii | reverse complement strand
AAAGAATTTTGCAATATGTTTCTGATCTTTGCTTCTATGTCTAAAATTGCTGGAAATAGAAATTTGTTCTATTACAAGATAATCTCACAGTCTAAAGTTTTTGGAACGTAGCGAGAAATTTATTTGGGCAGAATTTTTAAAAAGAATTTTGCAATATGTTTCTGATCTTTGCTTCTATGTTAAAATTGCTGGAAATAGAATTTGTTCTATTACGATAATCTCACAGTCTAGCTAAAGTTTTTGGACGTAGCGGAAATTTTTTGGGCAGAAATTTTTTTAAAGAATTTTGCAATATGTTTCTGATCTTTGCTTCTATGCTTAAAATTGCTGGAATAGAAATTATGTTCTATTACAAATATTCCCCAGTCTAAAGTTTTTGGAAATAGCGAGAAATTTATTTGGGCAGAAATTTTTAAAGAATTTTGTAATATGTTTTCTGATCTTTGCTCTTAAAAATTGCTGAAATAGAAATTTGGTCTATTACAAGATAATTTAATTTTTGGGAATATAGTGAAAATTATTTTTGGCAGATATGCTAAGAGAATTTTTATAAAATGTTTTCTCAAGTCTATAATATAAACTCATGGTGGTTATATTAAGGTAAATTGTTAACAAGAATAGTGTGTTTTAATAGTTTGTAGCTCCCCAAAGATAACTGTGCTATACAGTAGCATAAGAGAACTGGTTTGTGTCTTGCTTGCCTGGATCAACCACATCCTTCAGAATACAAAAAAACAAGACTTCGGAGTGATGCAGATGCCTGGCTTGATTCAGGTGCCTGGATGCATGAAAAGTTAATCCAATGAATAGAAATGCCAAAAGCAAGTCTGGGGAGGCTTCAGAAGCTACCAGTGTTGCAGATTCAGAGGTTAATATTTTTTAAAAAAAAAAAAAAAGGAAAAAGAGTTCAAAGAAAGAAGGAACATTTTTCGGTGCCATTATAGTATGTGGCACCTTTTTGATTCTTATAAGTATGTGCCTACCCGGTTTGAATGTGTCCAACCTCAGTAAGAGTATATGATATAAGTAGTAGGCACTTTTTATTGAAACTAATTATTTTTCACATATATTCAATTTCAAGAATGCAATTTAGGTCATAAGCTGTATATAGTAAAAAAAAAAAAATTAGAAAATTTAAAAAAGAATTTATCCTTAAATTACATGAATCAGAGATCTATTTAATTCTAAAATATTCTAAATTCTGAAATAGGGTTAGGGTTAGCAGTTATTATAACCTTAATAATATGCTTTTTATGGTAGGCCACATACTATAAGAGAGACAGATTTCATAGGCCCACATTCAAAAGGTAGGCACATACTATAAGAGAGACATGATTTCATAGGCGACATTCAAAAGTAGGCTTACATACATATAATGGTACCCATTTTTCCTGGTTTGGTTACAATAATCCTGCTTTTCCCCTAGTGGACTACCATGATAAACAATAATATTTAATTCAAACATCTACTTGAAATTTACTTTAAAGGGTCAGGTAATATTTCTAAAACTTTTTAACCATGTTCATCTCATTTCCCTACTTTCATCAGAGAGTCAAACAAAGAAGAGACATGTTCACTGGTTTAGTTAATTCTGCTTTGCCACCGGCAAACTATAATATCTAATTCATAGATTGTTTTTTTTTTTTTTGTTTTCTTTTTGGTAACATATAATATTTCATTGTACAGAATTCAGTCTCCATCTAAAGGGCACGTGTTTCAAGGAGACAAGACAACCAGTGAACCTGTTTGGATTTACCTCTTGTAACAGCTGTTCATGTTGACATTGATACTTCTATTTAGGAAGGAGTGAAAGATTCTAATTAATATTTTATAGCTTAGCTTAGATGGGCACAGGGCCTGAAGTAATCAAACTCATTACCAATGGTCTGCGAATCCAGCTTGTTAACAATTACACCATGTGAGGTGCCAAATATAATTATTTATTAAGCTTAGCTTAGATGAGGCACAATGCCCGGAGTATGGAGTGCCCAGTGAGAATAAACTCACTAACAAATGGTCTGTGAATCTAGCTTGCTAACCATTACATCACGTGAGGTGCCTAATTAACATTTTATAGTTATCTACATTATATTAAAAAAATGATATTCAGCTACAAATTAGACCCAAAAATTCAAATTGTTTTTATTCTGTAAATTAGAGCAGCACCCCCAAGGGAGGCAGCTGTATGGCCACCTGCCTCTATCTCAGAAAACCATCCAAGTGAGATGAACAAGACATGCAGGACACTGCTGGAGAAGCAAGGATGAAACTCGTGTGACGTTATATTGCAGCTCTGCGCAGATACTCATGCTGTGCGAGGACTTTCCCGGGGGGGCCAATGAAAATGAAATGAGAAGGGTTAGCAAGAGATTGTCATGGATATCCATGCTGATTGCACATGATGATGAGGAAGTGTATTGTTCCAAAATGCCATTTCAAAATAATATACTGTTGTTGGCTGGATTACAGTTACATACAACATGATGAAATTTTAGTAATAAAACAAACAAACAAAAAATTGTAATTAATATGATAAAATAGTAGAAAAACTCTTCTCACCTGTCGTTATTCAACTTAAAAGAGTAAAAAGAATTCAAATGATAAGGCAATCTAGGGTATAGAGACATGAATGGCACAACACATATGTGTTCATTCAACCAAAGAATGATCAAAACCAAAAGAAAGGAAAGAAAAAAGCAACAGTGGAAAATATTCCATATTCACATTTCAATGCTTATTGAGATCAGTTTAAAAGATCAGACAATTATTATTAGTTGTAAAGTAAATTTGATGTAGTGACCTATTGTCGGTAATCACACCGGACAGCGAGGGAGTCTATCCTCTTTTTGCTAGCGCTAGATCATGGGGAATTTTTGAGAAACTTGATTGTGCATTCCTCAAGCTTAGATGAGGTTAGTGTAAATGTTTAAAAATGTTTTTTTGTTGTTTTTGCTTTTAATTCATTTTTGTTGGTTTTTGTTTTAATGGCATCATCAACCTGTTGTGTTATGTCATGCTAGTGGTTATGTAGATAGTAATATAGTTTAATATAATTTTGTTGTGTCTAATATATTTTTATTTCTATTATTGTTGTTTATAAATTGAATCATATTTCTGTGAAATAGTTTCGTTGTTTTTATTTAATGTGAAAGCATGTACTAAGGGTTGTTTCTTTGTTAATGGTTTCGGGGCTCATTGTTGTTCTGGTGGTATTTTAGGGGCTCATTGTTGTTCTGGTGGTATTTTAGGGGCTCATTGTTGTTCTGGTGGTTTTTTAGAGGCCTATTTGTTGTTCTGGTGGTATTTTTTAGGGGGGGCTTTCATTTTGGGGGGTTTTGGTTTTCTGGGATATTAGGGCTCATTGTTGTTCTGGTCGGTATTTTAGAGGCTCATTGTTGTTCTGGTGGTATTTTTAGAGGCTCATTGTTGTTCTGGTGGTATTTAGAGGCTCATTGGTTGTTCTGGTGGTATTTTAGAGCTCATGTTGTTGGTGGTATTTTAGAGGCTCATTGTTGTTTGGTGGTATTTAGGGGCCTCATTGTTGTTCTGGTGGTATTTTGAGGTAATTGTTTGTTCTGGTGGTATTTTAGGCTCATTGTTGGTTCTGGTGTATTTTAGAGGCTCATTGTTTGTTTGGGGTATTTTAGAGGCTCCTTGTTGTTCTGGTGGTATTTTAGAGGCTCATTGTTGTTCTGGTGGTATTTTTAGAGGCTCATTGTTGTTTCTGGGGTATTTTAGAGGCTCATTGTTGTTCTGGTGGTATTTTAGGGCTCATTGTTGTTCTGGTGGTATTTTAGGGGTTCATTGTTGTTCTGGTGGTATTTTAGAGGCTCATTGTTGTTCTGGTGGTATTTTAGGGGCTCATTGTGTTCTGTGTGGTATTTTACGAGGCTCATTGTTGTTCTGGTGGTATTTTAGAGGCTCATTGTTGTTCTGGTGGTATTGTTAGAGGCTCATTGTTGTTTCTAGTGGTATTTTAGAGGTCATTGTTGTTTCTGGTGGTATTTTAGAGGCTCATTGTTGTTCTGTGGTTCATTTTAGAGGCTCATTTGTTGTTTCTGGTGTATTTTAGGGGGCTCATTGTTGTTCTGGTGTATTTAGAGGCTCATTGGTTGTTTCTGGTGGGTATTTTAGAGGCTCATTGTTGTTACTGGTTTTGTATTTTTGGGGCTCATTGTTGTTCTGGGTGGTATTTTAGGGGCTCATTGTTGCTTCTGGTGGTATTTTAGGGGCTTCAATTGTTGTTCTGGTGGTCTTTCTAAGGCTCATTATTGTTCTGCGTGGTATTTTAGGGGCTGCATTGGTTGTTCTGGTGGTATTTTAGGGGCTCATTGTTGTTCTTGGTGGTCATTTAGGGGCTATATGTGTTCGGTGTATTTTAGAGGGCTCAATCTGTTGTTCTGCGGGTTGGTATTTCTAGGGGCTATTTGTTGTTCTGGTGGTATTTTAAGGGCTCATTGTTGTTCTGGTGGTATTTTTAGGGGCTCATTGTTGTTCTGGTGTATTTTAGGGGCTTCAATTGTTGTTCTGGTTGGTATTTTTCCATCTAATTCGATTCCCTTCTTATTTAATGTGCAAGATATTCTCTGTGAATGAGGATTGTTGCATAGATCTTCTAAGGCTGAAAACTGTTAGAGGTTTTTGTGAAAACAGCATTCACAGGAAGCAGCTAGATGCCCAACTGATCCTATCACAACAACATTCGATGCTGGTGCAACGTTAGTGCCTTTTTCAATGACAGCTAAATTGTATATTAACGTGTGGGGTCTTTCAGCACATGCGCTTTCTGGTGAGTTTTAACGCTGTGGGCTTTCAACTCACGTCTTACAACGTGCGCTCCATGGGTGCACTATAAGAACTTATTTCACTGGGTGGTCTGGTCACTAGTCTTGGGCTTTTTCGCACAACACGTATACTTTTTGGTTTGTTTACCACTCACACAGGATTTTAGGTGTTCTTTCGTTGTATCAGTCTCAGGTTGAGGGAGTATCACTACACAGCGTCGTGCTTTTCATTAACGGCCAACATTGACTTTAATCTCTAGTGTCAGGGGAATATCGTTGTTGCGTTTCCATTCATAATCCGTCGTAGTATTTTTATAGTAAATGAGGACTATGATATCTAGTTTCTTTTTCAGGAGTTTATTAGAATAACTTCATTTCAGCTTCTTAACTTTGGAGAGAGAGGAGAGAAGAAGTGTCAGCTTATTTATGTTCCATATGGTCTTTAGAGTTTCAGTATTTCGAGTAAACTTTGTGTGACAGCTTTTCTTGCAGTCAGTAAATATCAGGCCAGCCTTTTCGTTTTCTCAGCGACAACAGTTTCGGCTCCCCGATCAGCTTCGCAGCTCCAACTGTCAGAACTCAATCTAAACTCTGACTCCGAGACAGCAACTTGCTGTCACCTGCGATCTTTATATATTTCTCAACAGAACAATCATAGAGGGACTTTTTCTCAAATATCATTCCTTCCTGAAGAAAAAGAATGTTCGATTCATTTATTATTCAGTCTTGTGAGTTCATGGCGTTTGGATCAAAGGACAATTAAAAGTCAGAAGATGGATTTTCTTTAAAGCCCGCCTTCACCGTCTCCAAATCTCGTTTATGTTTTTTTATTTCTTTAGGCCGATTCTTCAAAGAGACATCCGTTAAGATCAGAGAATCATACCTCTTTTTGCGCTCTCTGTATTTGGCACAAGGCCACAAATTATTGTTCTCAGGTAAGGCCTAACATTTATGCTACACTGGACACTGCTAGAGAAAGTAAAGGATGACTCATAGTGACATCTCCTGGGGAACCAGCACATGGACATGCTAGTATGGGTCGTCTAGCAAGGACCTAATAGACAGCTTGTGGGCAAGATACTGGGATGCTGCGCAGAGGACCTGTCAGGGACAATGAGTTATAGGGATGTTGGTGAGAGGTTGTAATGGATATCCTTGCCCCTGGTGCGCAATGATGATGAAATGATGATGATGATTGATGATGTAGATTCTAATGGTTGGGCATAATTACTCAGTTAATATCATGTGGAGAAAGGTAGACACACATGGGATTTATACAGGATGGATATTTATTGTAGGTAGTGATGTCAACGCACATAATGTTAACTGTTAGACCTTCTTTGTGACTGGTTATTGAGTTCTTGCTTCAGAGGATGTCATTCTCATATGGTGAGGTCTCAGGTCGTGAATAGGAAGAGGGAGGGGGGTCAGTTGCTAGTGCTACTAGGAATTTTTGGTTGGTAGTGGGGGTTTTTAGTATAGTCAATAACTTATTTGTAAATATAATTCATAGTCATTTATTAGGCATTAGTTAAAGAAGTTATAGGCTTGGGCATCAAATCAGCAGGACGCCCCAAGTAAGATTCCTGATGTGATTTTTTCCTCTAAAACAAAATAAAATGATGAAAGTACACTCGGTGGGGGGGGGGGCACAGTCAAGTTGCACATATATGTTCTTCCGCAACTGACAAAGTCCTTAGTCCTGCAAAACATCTCTCACAAAAATATCTACTCTCTTCTAACTGCAAACTCCTAATATCTTCTCCTCAGTCTGGGGAGGACAGGCTGCTAATACACAGTTAATATGTTACATCGGTTTCCTTACTCTGGTCTGGCATTGCTGTTTAAGACTTCAATATTCGACCAGCATTTTGAGTTACGCTCATACTGTTTTAACATCCGAGGTTAACTGCCAACTAGCATTTCAGTGAATGAGGAGGTAGCGAGTTCAAATACTCCGTAGCACTCCGCTAGCACAACTCCTGCCCCCTCGCACAGGCAAACATTTCTGGACATGCTTTGTTCATGGGTTGGGATCTGCTCGTCTCCAGTTCTGGCTCCTTTCAATTTCGCTACAAATTTTCTTTATATTCACTAGTAGAAATAAAACGACGCTTCAGGGCAATGTAAAAATAAGATTTTTTAAGCATCGGGAGTAAAACAATTCAATGTCAGCGAGTTTGTACCCAAGTAAGTAAAATCATACAAATTCATTAAGATCAAAAATAAACATTTGAATGTTAAACTTTATATGTATTCAAAATAAAACAACTATATATAGCATATATAATACAGTCTGTATTATTAAAATTTGGTTTAAAAAAAATGAGGACTGTCTAAATGCTGCATGTTTCAAATTTTGAGTGTATTTATTCTATGTTGACAATTTTAGGTAATGTGACATAAGCAGTGACGTACATTTTTGTTACAGAAAAAACAGGAGCGAAATTTTCCATTTATTTAAAATTAGATTTTTAAGTATTAAAACGCAATAAGGGAGAATTGGTTTTGATTTTACAAACATGAAACATGAAGTCAAATTTTAGAGAGGGTGAATGTATTTCTGCTTGCAAGCACAAAATTAAACATATTTTCCTGCTTTTATAAGGCATGGAATTGGAAGGTTCCAGGTTCAGTAACAGTCCCTGCAATTCAGTGCATGGTAGCGCACTTGGTATCTCTGATCTGTGCAGTAAAACATTTGGGAGGTGATGGTAGGGTGTGGGACTACTCAGAAAAAACAATTTCGCTGGTCTAGTGCTGGAAAGGGATAGATTCCCTCGCTATTTGGCTGATACAAAATAGCCGACCCCACCGACTTTAACTTTTAGTTTTATGAGCCATCTATGGAAAAAGTTGTGGAATTCTTGTTTTCAGGTCTATCTGAAAATTCTGAGAGATCTAATAGTGATTTTATCATAAATCAAAACAAGCTTAAGGCTAAAAATTGTTTTAGAAAATGATGAATATGTATAAATGAGCTAATTCTGCTATAATTTTAAAAAGAAAGAAGAAGATATAATGCAGCTTACCAAGAGGCTTGTTTCTTCTCTTGTTGATGGTGAAGGGGGAAAAGGGAGGACTCTCAAAGTAGTTTGAACTAATAAGAAGAGAGCCTTATGGTTGAATTCAGGTGTTTTCTTTCTTCAAGACTGGTTGCCATACCAAGGTTAAAGAACTGTCTGCCCTATATTTACTTATAGCTAGAGGGAGCCCTGTTGGATTATGTACTTTTCAATAAGGGTATTGAGAAGGAGCTTTTGGTTGGAATTCGGAGTTTTCTTTCTCCTAGACTGGTTTGCGCACTTCTTTCTTTCTGGAAGTCCGTCACAAACGACAAT
Organism: Doryteuthis pealeii; assembly: GCA_023376005.1. NCBI lineage: Eukaryota > Metazoa > Mollusca > Cephalopoda > Myopsida > Loliginidae > Doryteuthis > Doryteuthis pealeii. Next base: position 14,445 of record JALAJA010001369.1, on the reverse strand, counting down.
GATGTATCATATCTTCAGTTGTGGACCTCATGGTGGGCTTCTTAGTCTCAATTCTTTCTTGCAGAGGCTTCACACACATTGCAGGGGAAATTCATCTACATTTGGTTGCCCAACTAAAGTTAAAAAGGCCAGTCTGCCTGACATTTACCCATAACTGGAGGGAAATAGTTGGACTTTGGTACCTTTCCCAGGGTATTAATGCTACGTGAAACTGCAACAGTAGGTCCGGGTTGAACTTGTCTCAACATGTTCTGTTCAATGTGGGTACCATTACACATGCATTTTCCAAAGTCACATCTTTTTCTTTCTGTTATTTTCAAAATTCATCAAAGCGACTTGTTTTCTTTTCTCTTCAAAGTTGCACCTTCTGATGTACCCACCAAATCCACTCTCGTTTGGTATCTATTATACATATATAAGGGCAGTTTGTGTGTATCTGTATGTCTAGGAGGAAAAAATTTGAAATAAAACAAATTTAAATATATTACTCTTAATATCATCAGGGCTCTGGTTTTTGAGGAAAATTATAGAGATTTGGATTTATTCCATGAAAGATAATTAAACGTAAATTTAATGGTAGCATGGATTTTTTTATTTTATTTAATATTTTTAGATAAGTGACATTAACATTTTTTTCAGAGAAGGCTGGATTAATGCAAGGTCTATTTTTTTACATAGGGATTTAAATGGGGCTCCCACGAAGATTCACTCATGATTTACAGTGATAATGGATCTGCAGATACTTTAAAAATGCCCCCTCTACGCAGAGCCAATGCTGGGTAGCCGTGCTAGTTATGAATAACATATTTTATTTTTTCCTTGTTAACGTCACTGCTACATAATGTAATAATAGAAGAAGCAACTTAATTCATATCATATATAATATATATATATAATAATATATATATATTAATATCTAATAGTTTATTTTTATAATATGTACTTGATTATATATTATCATGACTTTATTTGCTCTTATTTTGTGTACATAATAAATGGTTATACTATGATTATATATGCCTTCATGTTACTTTGTATGTTTTGACTATGTGTGTAGATAAGAATCTGTTATGTGCATACATGTTTCTGTGTGATTCTTTTGTTTTTTGTTCATATTATTTAGGGTTTTTAGTCTATTCATAATTTTTTTTGGTGTCTGTGCATATTGTTTTTGTTTTATTAACACTCATATTGTATTTTTACAAACAAAATTAGATGGCATTAAGCCAGACTAAATAAAGGTAAACGACAGATTATTCTTATAGTAATACAGTTTTTTTAAGAAAATAGGCCTGTCACTTAACACAGTGGTGCACGGCAATCTAAATGCTTGTAAAAAATAGCATGTCATTAAAAAACAGTGTGCACGGGGCAATCTATGATTGTAAAAATAATGGTCATTAAAACACAGTGTGCCCGGGCCTCTTGATTGTAAAATAGCATGTCACTTAAAAACAGTGTGCACGCGGGGCCAATCTATGATTGTAAATCTACAATCTAACAGGCAGTAACTAATTTTTTATAAACAGAAGGTCGGCAATTTTCATTATCTCGCAATCAATGTTCCAACTCGAGTGTCGGAGCAAACAAATATGACATTTTAATTGACATAAAATCACTTGAAACTTTCATTGACATCATTTATACGGCAAAGAAAAGCAAATAAAACTGCTTGACCAATATATTTTCTGTATTATTGCAAAATCATTCAATAATGATAAAAACAAATTTATTCATCTAAAATATAAAAAGTTTTTTTCCTTGACAAAATACGGGGCCGGGTTAGCTCAGTCGGTAGGAGTTTCGGGTAGAAACCACATGGTTCCTAGTTTGATTCCAGTTCGCCAACTCAGTGATATGAGTAGCACAGGGATCTTGCGGTAAAGTAAGGAGCTGATGGTAGGTGTGTCACTCCACCTCAGAATGCCAAAACAACTCCTTGGTCTAGGTGCTAGTGAAAAGGGTATAGACTCCTCACTAATTGGCTGATACCGACTTTAGGCTGCCCTGACAACTTTACCTACTTTATAAGGAAGAGAGAGCAATAGAGATGTGAACAGAGAGAGTGAGCAATAGAGAGAGATTGAGAGAACAATAGAAATGTTAACAGATAGTGTGAGTGACAGAGATGTGAACAGAGAGAGTGAACATAGGAGAGAGAGAGGGAGTGAACAATAGATGTGAACAGATAGTGTGAGTGATAGAGATATGGAGAGACAGAGAGAGATGGAACAATAGAGATGTGAACAGAGAGAGAAGAGAGAGAGATTGGGTAATAGAGTTAACAGATAGATTGATCAATGTCATCATAGAGAAATGGATCAGTGAACCAAGTTCAAATCCTGGTTGGGCTGTTTGTGCTAATTCCTTTGCAAAAGGCATAATTGATATTTCTTCCCCCAGTTTTGGGTAAATAGTTTTGTGAAAATAGTTTTCTCCCAAGTTTAGCAGGCAGCTTTTTTTTTCTTGGTACTGCAACATTCTAAGAGCGGATAAATTTAAAGCTGTACTCTGTTTAAAAATTGACCACATGTCATATCCTGCTATGTCAGATATGACTGGTAAATATATACATTAGGAGGGCACACTTAGCGTGATGGTTATCAGCATAGCAAATTGAATGGAACCAAGAGTTCAAATCCAGGACAAGGTTGTTTGCATCTCACTTTGTACTAATGCACTTGGGAAGGCCTGAATCCATCTTTTATCCCAGTTATAGGTTAAATATTAGGGCAGACTGGTTCTTTAGCTTTGTCAAGCAAGCATTTAGAAGGAAAAACTCTGAATTAAAGCAGCTTACTCTACTTAGAAATTGACCTTGTGTCACATATCTTGCCCATGGTGGAAGTTTGGTTTGGTTTCTTTGTTTAACGGCATATTAACAGAATGGATTATGCCAAGACATCCTTGTGAAGAACAGTAGTGGTATATTAACCTGTAGCTGGGTGTGGTGGAAGGGTTGGCTATATATATACATATATATATATACATAATATTATACATATATATATTATACACACCACACATAGACATACAAGTGGGGTGCTATCTCTATACAGATTCTGGACCATTTTACTGTATGAAATCATTCTTTAAAAAATTTTTAAAAAAAGAATCAAAGAAACACCAAAAGCAATAAAAAATTTTAAATAAAAATTAAATAAATACAGTTGAATATAAAAATTACATAATAAAATTAGATATATTTTATGATTGTTATCTAAATTATTTATTTAAATTCTCTGACTAATTAAATATTTTATATTATTATTTATATTATCATTATTTATGATAGTTTATGAAAAATAATTATATAATAAAAATAAATAAATTAAAATTAAATTATATAATATTATCATATTTAAATTAAAGAATTATCATTTAAATTCCTTGACTAATTAAATATTTATATTATTATTTATATTATTATTATTATAATAACTTATTTTTAAAATTAACAATAAATTAAATAGATAAAAAATTAGATAAAAATCTAACTAAAAAAAGAAGAATTTGTTTAGTGAAAGAGAAAGAAAATCAATTTTACTTACCCATATTTGTAGCTTTACCCGTTTATCTTGCCTAAACACTGTCTTGACTTTAAAATCTATTCCCACCTTGCTAACAAAAGCAACGTGAAGGAATCATCAGCATATCGAATAAAAATGAGGTTTTGCCAACGCTACATATTGCCAATGATAGCACTTGAACATGTTAAAAGTTCTGGTCAGCTGCATCTTTCTGCCACTTGGAGTTCATTTGCTGATGCCATCTTACAAAACAAACACAACAAAATATAAGATAAACTTATTAATGATACAAACAAACAACAAAACAAAAGATAAACTTATTAATAATATGATGATAACTTTGAAATCAATACACCAAAACAATGAATTAGGAATATGAAGAATCATTTTAAACATTTTTGTTTTTCACATAGAATGAAAGATTTGCATTTTAGAAACATACTTGGAATTCAGAATTTTAAAAAGACCTTAATAAAGATGAATATAAAAATAAAAAGGACCCCTTAATAAAATGTATATGAAATAAAAGGACTCCTTAATAAAGATATATATCTAAAAATAAAAAGACTCTTTATATAAGATGTATATAATATAGGACTCCTCATAAAGATATACAACTTTATTAAGGAGTCTTTTTATATACATATTTTATTAGGAGTCCTTTTTATATACATTTTATAAAGGAGTCTCTTTTATATAAATTTTATTGAGGAGTCTTTTTATATCATTTTATTGAGGAGTCTTTTTATATACATTCTTATTGAGGAGTCCTTTTTTAATATACAGACTTCTGACAAGTTATTTCATGTTAAAAACAAACAAACAAAAAACAACAAAACCTTGAAACAGCAAAATGGCAAAATAGAATCAAACAGATATTTTTTGATCAATTGAAACTTCTTTTTTTTGTATTCTGGATGTTTTTAATGTTTTGGCCATTCCTTTTGACCTTTGTTAGATAAAAAAAACTCCAGGGTTTCCCAAGCGATGATGGTAGCCAATTCTAGTTCCCAATAAATTGTTCTTAATCAACTCACATTGTGAGACTGGAGATTAATCTTTAGAAAGTCAAAGAGAAACAAGTCAGTCATATCCCAATCATGCATTGGTTGCACAAGACTAAAAACACTTCCTTTTATACCAAACAAAACAAAACCACAGTGTGAAACTTGCCAACATCCTTTGCATGTTAAACCTTTCCTCATAGAATGTGGAGCCTTTCACTCTCATTAGAAAATGAACACTTCACTTTGGCCCTTATTAACAACATCAAGTAATTTGAAGAAGAGTTCAGTTTTCATTTTCTAATGAGAAGTGAAGCTCACATTCTATGAGAAAGTGTTTAACAGTGAGGATGTTTGGGAGTTTTTAACACTGTGGTTGTTGTTGTTTGTTTTGGGTTAAAAGGAGTTTTAGTTTGTGCACAATCATGATTGGGATAGATGACTTGTTTTCTTTTGGACTTTCTAAAGATTAATCTCAGTCTCACAATGTGATTTGATTAAACAATTTATTGGGAACTAGATTGGCTACCATCATCGCTTTGGGAACCCTGAGTTTTTTTAATCTAACAGGTCAAAGAATAAATTGGCAACATTAAAACATCCAGAATACAAAAGAAAGTTTCAATTGATCAAAAATATTGGTTGATTCTATTTTTGCCATTTTTGTTGTTTCAAGGTTGTTGTTGTTTTTTTTGTTTGTTGGTTTTAAACATGAAATAACTTGTCAGAAGTTGTATTTAAAAAAGGATCCTCATAAAGATGTATAAAAAGGCCTCCTCATAAAGATTATAAATAAAAGGACTCTCATCAAGATGTAATAAAAGACTCCTTTATAAGATGTATATAAAAAGGACCTCCTAATAATATGTATATAAAAAAGGACTCTTAATAAGTTGTATATCTTTTTATTGGGGAGTCCTATAAATTTATATAATCTATATTAAGGATTCTTTTTATTTTATATATATATCTTTATTAAGGGTCTTTTTATTTCATATCATTTTTATTTAGGGGTCTTTTTATTTTATATTCATCTTTTAAGGTTTCTTTTAAAATTTCTGAATTCCAAGTATGTTTCTAAATGCAAATCTTTCATCTATGTAAACAAAAAATGTTTCAATGATTCTTCATATTCTATTTCCATTTTTTGCTGTATTATTTCAAAGTTATCATCATATTATTAATAAGTTTATCTTTGTTTTGTTGTTTTTTTGTATCATAATAAGTTTATCTTAAAATAATTTTGGTTTGTTGTTTTTGTTTTTGTAGATGGCATAGCAAATGCTCAGTAGGCAGAAAGATGCAGCTGACCAGAACTTTGATTACATGTTCAATGCTGCTTATCATTGGCAATAGTAGCGTTGGCAAACCTAATTTTTTATTCGCGAATATGCTGATGATTCCTTCAGTTGCTTTTGTAGCAAAACAGTGGGAATAGATTTTAAAGTCAAGACAGTGTTTAGGCAGATAAACGGTAAGCTACAAATATGGTAAGTAAAATTGAATTTTTCTTTTTTCTTCACTAACAAATTTCTTCTTTTTTTTTAGTTAGATTTTTATCTAATTTTTTTATCTATTTAATTTTTTGTTAATTTTTAAAAAATATTATAATACATAATAATAATATAATAATAATATAAGATTTTAATTAGTCACAGGAATTTAAATGATAATTCTTTTAATTTAAATTTATGATCATTAATTATCTAATTTATTTAATTTTTTTTTTATTTTTATATATATTATTTTTCATAAACTATCATAAATAATGATAATATAAATAATAATATAAAATATTAAATTAGTCAGAGAATTTAAATAATATTTAGATAACAATCATAAATGATTTCTAATTTTATTATGTAAATTTTTTATTATTCAACTGTTTTATTTATTTTTTATTTAAATTTTTTTATTGCTTTTCGGTTTTCTTTGATTCTTTTTTTAAAATTTTTTTTAAAGAATGATTCAATCCAGTAGAAAATGGTCGAGATTGTCTGAGATACACCCCATCTTGTTGTCATGGTGTGTGTGTGTATATACTATATATATGGTATATATATATATGTATAATATATATATGTTATATATATAGCCAACCCTTCCACCACACCCACTTTACAGGTTTAATAGTACCACTACTGTTCTTCTAGCAAGGATGTCTTTGGCATAATATTCCTTTGGTTAATATGCGTTACACAAAGCAACAACAAACCTCCCCATGGAAGATATGTGACAAGGTCAATTTCTAAGTGAGTAAAGCTGGCTTTGAATTCAGAGTTTTCCTTCTAAATTTGGCTTGCTTGACAACAGTAAAGAAGCCCAGTCTGCCTATATTTACCTATAATGGGGATAAAAGATGGGATTCAGGCCTTTCCCAAGTGCATTAGTACAAAGCTGAGATGCAAAACAACCTTGTCCTGGATTTGAACTCTGTTGCCAATTCATTTGCTATGCTGATAACCATCCGCTAAGTGTGCCTCTAATGTATATATTTTACGCAGTATATCTGCATAGGAGGTATGACATGTGGTCAATTTTTAAACAGAGTCAGCTTAAATTTATCCGCTCTTAGAATGGTTGCAGTACAAGAAAAAAAGCTGCTGCTAAACTGGGGCGAGAACTATTTTCACAAAATATTCCAAAACTGGGGGAAGAAATATCTATTAATGCCTTTTGCAAAAGGAATTAGCACAAACAGCCAACCAGGATTTTGGAACTTGTTCACTGATTCCATTTTCTCTATGATGAATCATTGATCAATCATCTGTTAACTGCTATTACCATCTCTCTCTCTCTCTCTGCTGTTCACATTTATTGTTCCATCTCTCTCTGTCTCTCATATCTCTATCACTACACTATCTGTTTCACATTTCTTATTGTTCACCTCCTCTCTCTCTCCCTCTTGTTCCGTCTCTCTGTTACATCTCTGTCACTCCACACTATCGTTAACATTTCTATTGTTCTCTCATCTCTCTCTATGCTCACTCTCTCTGTTCACTCTCTATTGGCTCTCTCTCTCTTAATAAGTAAGTTAAGTTGGTCAGGGCAGCCTAAAGTCGGTATCGCAATTAGTGAGGGAGTCATACCTTTCACTAGGCACTGACCAAGGAGATTGTTTGGCAATCTGAGGTGGAGTGCACACCTACCATCCGCTCCTTAACTTTAACCGCACAGATCCCTGTGCTACTCATATCCACTGAGTTGGCGAGACTGGTCAACTAGGAACCATGTGGTTCTAGCCGAACTCTCTACCGACTGAGCTACCCGGCCCGTATTGTTGTCAAGGAAAAACTTTTTTATATTTTAGATGATATATTTGTTTTTATGTCAATTATTGAAGATTTCTTGCAATATACACGAAATATTATTTGGTCAGCAGTTTATTTGCTTTTCTTTGCCTATAAATGATGTTCAATGAAAGTTCTCAGTGATTTTTGTCATAAAATGTATATTTGTTGCTGCGGCGACACTCGGTTGGACATTGATTGCGAGATAATGAATTGCCGACTTCTGTTTATAAAATTGAGTTACTGTGCTGTTAGGATTCGTAGATTTACCATTCATAGATTGGCCCGGTGCACACTGTGGTGTTTTAAGTGCATGCTATTTTACAATCATAGATTGGCCGGTGGCACACTGTGTGTTTTTAAGTGACCTTTCTATTTTTAGCAATCATAGATTGGCCCGGTGCACATGTGTGTTTTAAGTGCACATGCTCTTTTTACAATCATAGAATTGGCCCGGTGCACACTGTGTGTTTTAAGTGACATGCTATTTTTCTTTAAAAAAAACTTGTAATTACGTATAAGGAATATTTTCGTTTACCTTTATTTATGTCTGCTTAATGCTCTAATTTTGTTTGTAATTAAATAATATTATGAGTGTTATAAAACAACATATTGCACAGACACAAAAAATTATGAATATACTAAAAACCCTAAATATATATGAACAAACAAAAGATCACACAGAACCTCACATGTATGCACATACAGTATTATCTACAACATAGTCAATAATTAACATATATACATGAATGCTATATATCAATAATAACCATTTATATGTACACAAATAAGAGCATAAGGTCATGATATATAATTAATTCTAATGTACATATATAAAAAGTAACTATTAGATTGGTATTTATATATATATATTTATTATTATATATATGATATGATAAGTTGTTCTCTACTTATTTACATTATGTAGATGTGACGTAAAGAAAAAATAAACAATTGATGTTATTCATAACTAGCAGCGGGCTACCAGCATTGGCTGGGTAGAGGGGGATTTTTTAAAGTTAGTCCTGCAGATCCATTAACTGAATCATGAGTTGAATCTTCGTGGATGCCCCATTTAAATCCCTATGTAAAAAAATAGCCTTGCATGATCCAGCTTCTCTGAAAAAAAATGTTAATGTCTACTATCTAATATTAAATAAAAAAAAAATCCATGCTGTTATCATTTAAATTTCCTTTTTTAATTATCTTCAATGGATATAATCAAATCTCTATAATTTTTGCTCAAAAACCAAGCCTGATGATATTTAATGAGTATATACTATTTTAATTTGTTTTTATTTTCAAATTTTTCCCTCCAGACATACAGATACACACAACTGCCCTTTATATATGTATAGATAGATAACCAATACGAGAGTGGCATTTTGGTGGGTACATCAAAGGTGCAACTTGGAAGAGAAAAGAAAACAAGTTCTGCTTTGGAAGTGTAATTTTGAAAATAACATGAAAGAAAGATGTGACTTGAAATGCATGGTGTAATGGTTACCCACATTGAAAAATGAACATGGTGAGACAAGTTCAAACCCTGGACTCTACTGTTTTGCATTTTCCACGTAGCATTAATACCCTTGGGAAAGGTACAAATCCAACTATTTCCCTCCAGTTATGGGTAACGATGGTCAGGCAGACTGGCTTTTTTAACTTTAGTAATGGCAACCCAATGTAGATGGGAATTTCCCCTGCAATGTGTGTGAATGCTCTGCAAGACAAGAATTGGACTAAGAAGCCACCTGAGGGTCCCACAACTGGAAGATATGGAGTGACATCATTGTCGTTTGTGACGGACTTCCAAAAGAAAGAGTGGCAACCAGTCTAGGAGAAAGAAAACTCCGAATTCAAACCAAAGGGCTCTCTTCTCAATACCCTTATGAAAAAGCAAATCCAACTAGTCTCCCTCTAGCTATAAGTAAATAGTAGGGCAGACTAGGTTTTTAACCTTGGTATGGCAACCAGTCTTGAAGAAGAAAAAACACTGAATTCAAACCATAAGGGCTCTCTTCTTATTAGTTCAAACTACTTGAGAGTTCCTCCCTTTTCCCCCTTCTACATGCCACAAGAGAAGAAACAAGCCTCTTGGTAATGTGCATTATATCTTCTTCTTTCTTTTTTTAAAGATTATAGCAGAATGTTAGCTCCATTTATCATTTTATTTTCTAAACATTTTTGAGGCTTAAGCTTGTTTGATTTATGATTAAATTCACTATTTAGATCTCTACAGAATTTTCAGATAGGACTGAAACAGAATTCACAACTTTTCCATAATGGCTCATAAAACTAAAAGTAAAGTCGGTGGGGTCGGCTATTGGTTGGTATCAGCGCAAATAGCGAGGGAGATCTATCCCTTTTTCACTAGCAGCTAGACCAGGGAATATTGTTTTTTCTGAGGTAGATTCCACACTACCATCAGCTCCCACCAATGTTTTAAATGCACAGATCAGATTAACCAAGATGCGCTACTCATGCAACTGAAATTGGCAGGGACTGTTACTGAACCTGGAACCTTGCAATTCCATGGCTTATAAAGCAGGAAAATGATGTGTAATTTTGTCTGCAAGCAGAAATTACATCACCCTTCTTAAATTTGAGCTTCATGTTTTCATTGGTTTGTAAATCAAACCAATTCTTCCCGTTATGCGTTTTAATACTTAAAAATCTATTAATAATGGAAATTCGCTTCTGTTTTTGTCTGTAACAAAAATTACGTCAACTGCTTATGTCACATTACCTAAAATTGTCATAACATAGAATAAATACACTCAAATTTGAACAATGCAGCATTAGACAGTCCTCATTGTTTTTAACAAATTTTTAATAAATACATGACTGTATTATATATCTATATATAAGTTTGTTTTATTTTGATACATATTTAAAGTTTACATTTCAATCTTGTTTTATTTTTGATCCTTTAATGAATTTGATGATTTTAACTTACTTAGGGTACAACTCGCTGACATTGAATTTTTCTCCATGCCTTAAAAATCTATTTTTACATTGCCTGAAGGTCGTTTTTTTATTTTGTACTAGTGAATATAAAAAAATGTAGCGAAATTGAAAGGCAGAACTGGAGACGAGCAGATTCCCAACCCCCATGAACAAAAGCATGTCCAGATATGTTTGGCCTGTGCGAGGGGGAGGGAGTGTAGCGAGTGGCTACGGATATTTGAACTCGCTACCTCCTCATCACTGAAATGCTGTTGCAGTAACCCGGATGTAAACAGTTATGACGCGTACTCAAAATGCTGGTGAATTTGAAGTTCTAACAGCATGCAGACCAGAGTAAGAAACCCGGATGTACATATTAACTGTGTATTTAAGGAGCCTGTCCTCCCAGACTGAGTGAGAACGATAGTAGGAGTTTTGCAGTTAAGAAGAGAGTAGTATTTTTGTGAGAGATTTTTGCAGACTAAGGACTTTGTCAGTTGGGGAGACATATATGTTTGGACTTGACTGTGCCCCCTCCCACCGAGTTTACTTTCATCATTTTATTTTGTTTGTTAGAAAACTCAATCAGGAATCTTCTTGGGTCCTGCTGATTGTGATGCCCAAAGCTATAACTTCTTTAACTAATGCTAATAAAATGACTATGAATTATATTACAAATAAGTTATTGACTATTACTAAAACCCCACTACAACCTAAATTCTAGTAGCACTAGCAACTGACCCCCTCCCTCTCCTATTCACGACCTGATGACTCACCAGTATGAGAATGACATCCTCTGAAGCAAGAACTCAATCCCTGTCACAAAGAAGGTCTAACAGTTAACATTATGTGGTTGACATCACTACCTACAATAAATATCCATCCTGTATAATATCCATGTTTGTCTACCTTTCTCCACATGATTATTCTGAGTAATTAATGCCAACCATGTAGATCTACATCATCATCATCATCATCATCATCATCATGTCGCACCAGGGGCAAGGATATCATGACAACCTCTCACCAACCATCCTATAACTCATTGTCCTGACAGGTCCTCTGCCAGCATCCAGTATCTGCACAGAGCTGGTCTATGTAGGTCCTTGCTAGACGACCCATACTAGCATGTCCATGTGCTGGTTTCCCCAGGGGATGTCACTTATGAGTTCATCTTTACTTTCTAGCAGTGTCCCAGTGTAGCATAATGGTTAGGCCTTACCTGAGAACACTATATTTGTGGCCTTGTGCCAAATACAGAGAGAGCGCAATAAATGTAGTATGATTCTCTGATCTTAACGGGTGGTCTCTTTGAAGAATCGGCCTGAAAAGAATAAAAAACATAAACGAGATTTTGGAGACGTGAAGGCGGGCTTTAAAGAAAATCCAGTCTTTGACTGTTATTGTCCTTTGATCCAAACGGCCATGAACTCACAATGACTGAATATTAGAATGAATCGAACATTCTTTTTCTTCTAGGAAGGAATGGATTATTTGAGAAAAAGTCCCTTCTAGATTGTTCTGTTGAGATAATATATAAGGAGATCGGCAGTTGGACAGCAGTTGGTCTGGGAGTCAGAGTAGAGTTGGTCTGACAGTTGGAGCTGGAGCTGAGATCGGGGAGCGAACTGTTGTCGCTGAAACGAAAAGGGCTGGCCTGATATTTACTGACTGAAGAAAAGCTTGTCACACAGAAGTTTACTCGAAGTACTGAAACTCTAAAGACCATATGAAGACATTAAATAAGCTGACACTCTCCTCTCTCTCTCTCTCAAAGTTAAGAAAGCTGAAATTGAATTTATTCTAATAAACTCCTGAAAAATAAACTTAGTATCATAGTCCTCATTTACTATGAAAAAATACTACGAACGGTATTATGAATGGAACGAACAAGATATTCCCCCTGACACTAGAGATAAAGTCAATTGGCCGTAATGAAGAGCACACGGCCTGTGTAAGGTGATACTCCCACCTGAGACTGATCAACGAAGAACTACTAAAATCCTGTGTGGATGTTGTAAACAACCAAAAAAGTATACGTGTGTGGAAAACGTCCCAAGACTAGTGACCAGACACCAGTGAATAAGTTTTAATAGTGCCCCATGGAGCGCACGGTGTAAGACGTGAGTGTAAAGCCCACAGCGTAAAGACGCACAGAAAGCGCATTGTGCTGAAAGACGCCCACAACGTTACATATACAATTTAGTGTCATGAAAAAGGCACTACGTTGCACCAGCATCGGATGTTTTGTGTGATAGGATCAGTTGGGCATCTAGCTGCTTCCTTGTGGAGATGCTGTTTTCACAACTCTAACAGTTTCAGCCTAGAAGATCTATGCAAATCCTCATTCACAGAGAATATCTTGCAGCATTATAAGTAAGGGAATCGAATTAGATGGAAAAATCCACAGAACAACAATGAGCGCCCTAAAATACCCCCGAACAACAATGAGCCCCTAAAATAACCACCAGCACAACAATGCGGAGCCCTAAAAACCATCCAGAACAATGAGCCTAAATCCACCGAACAACAATAAGCCTCTTAAAATACACCAGAACAACAATGACCTAAAATACCACCCGACAACAATGACCCCTAAAATACACCGAACAACAATGAGCCCCTAAGAATACCACCAGCACAATAATGAGCCTCTAAAATACCACCGAACAACAATGAGCCCCAAAATACCACCAGAAACAACAATGAGCCCCTAAAAATACCACCAGAACAAACAATGAGGCCTAAAATCAGCCAGAACAACACATGAGCCTCTAAAATACACCCAGAACAACAATGACCTCTAAAATCCACCAGAAGACAACATGAGCCCCCTAAAATACCACAGCACAATGAGCCTCTCTAAAATACCACCAGAACAACAATGAGCCTCTAAATACCACCAGAACAACAATGAGCCTCTAAAATACCAACTAGAACAACCAATTGAGCCTCTAAAATACCACCAGAACAACAATGAGGCCTCTAAATACCCCAGAAAACAATGAGCTCTAAATACCACCAGAACAAACAATGACCCCTAAAATACGCACCAGAAACAACAATGAGCCCTCTAAAATACCAGCCAGAACAACATGAGCCCTAAAAATACCAACCAGAACAAACAATGAGCCAAAATACCACCAGAACAACATGAGCCTCTAAAATACCACCCAGAACAACAATGAGCTCTAAATCCACCAGAACAACAATGAGCCTTAAATACCACCAGAACAACCATGACCTCTAAAATACCACCAGAACACCAATGAGCCTCTAAATCCACCAGAAACAATGAGCCTAAAAACCAACCAGACAACAATGAGCTCTAAATACCACCAGACAACAATGAGCCCTAAAATACCCCCAGAACAACAATGAGCCTCTAACAATACACCAGAACAACAAATGAGCCTCTAAAATACCACCAGAACAACAAATGAAGCCTCTAAAATAGCCACCAAAGCAACAATGAGCCTCTAAAATACCACGCAGAACCAACAATGAGCCTCTTAAATACCACAAAAACACAATGATCCTTAAAATATCACAGAACACAATGAGCCCCTACAAATACACCAGAACAACATGAGCCCTAAAATAACCACGCAGAACAACATGAGCCCCTAATAAATACCACCAGAACAACAATGAGCCCTAAATAACCAGAAACAA
>JALAJA010001368.1:0-23588 GCA_023376005.1 Doryteuthis pealeii | reverse complement strand
AAGAGAGAGATAACTTTAAGTTTAATTGTATTAAGAGGTGAATTTGTTTTAAATAAAAATAAAATAAATATCTAAATTGTCTGAGTTATTATTTGAGGGGGGGGAGGGGTGGCACTGTAAAATCAAATCAAGAACAGAACGTATGGTATGAAAATTGGGATCATGTTGATAATTATCTTATATGCTTAGCAGTCCAATGGATGCAAACCACTGACCAACTGCTTGAGAGGTCGGTAAATTATGTCAAGTATGAAAGAAATATTCAGCTTTTTCTTATGAGTAAAATAATTAATTATGTTTGATTAGTTAATATCAAATGATTATGACAAAATTACTTACGTTAGCACATAAGCTTCATCAGTCAACCTCCCTTTTTTTGCAGTTGCAGTATAATAACTCCAGGGCCTGTTAAAAAAAAAACAAAAAAAAACAGTCTATGTTAAAGAACGGTATGTAACAATTGATGTGTATGTTGGAAAGCAAGGGAACAATTCATGCACACAGCCAGGAACACAGGTGTCTGTGCTCTGTATAAAAGTTTGTAAGTTGGCTTGCTGGTCTTAAGAGCATTACATTTTTTATCAACTGATCCATCCAATCAGGACTCCTTCCTTGGTTTTTTATATTTTGTTTGCATCAAACTTTGTGATCTGCAGTGGGATGATTGAGTCATTTGAAGGCTCATGAGAGGAAAGGTTCTGGTGATGGGATGTAGGATTGGGAAGGATGGCAGTGATATATATATATGTGAGTGTACAATATCATAATGGATTTTAAACATATTTCAATTTTTTTTTTTAAACCATTAACAATGGCATGCATTTTTTACAATCATTGTTTTTTATTGTAGAAAATTTTGTTTTGCATATTGGCAATCAGCAATTTGTTTTTTGATTTTTTTTAATAACTAAATTTGTTTAATTTTTTGTCTTTCAGGGATAATCGATTCTTTTTAGAAAAATTGGGATTAAATTTGAAGGAATTATCTGATAAATAAAAAACTTTAATAAAAAAGAAAATCAGTGTTATGTAATCATACGTCACTTGAGAGAAATTTTAAACTTCATACAAATGCAATAAACGCAAAAAGAAAAAAAAAAAAAAAAAAAAAAAATTAAATTCACTGTTACTTTAAAAAAGTATATATGTATGGTGTTGGGTGCTCATGTAGTGTAATGGTTAGCAAATTAGATTTGCAGACCATTGTTAGTGAAGTTCAATTCTTATTGGGTGCTCCATTCTTCTGGCCTTGTGCCACATCTAAGCTAAGCTTAGTATAGCGCTAATGTGTGTGTGTATATATATTATATATATTATATATATATATATATATATATTTAAGTTTGTTGACATCAATGACCTTTTTTTCTATGACCCTTTGCTGAGGAAGTGGTCAAAAAGGGTATTGTTGTTTGAAATGATCTGGCTAAAAGTGAAGATTTAATTCATTCATTATAATTATAAATAAATCTATTGCATATAAAATCATTATACATTCAATTATACATTATATTATTATTATAATTATATTATTTATTTTATTATCTTATTATATATTCAGGTATTATTAACAAGTTGATTATATAAGTCATCTATAATATATATACATATTATATAAATTATTATTATTCATTTATAAAATTACATTTTATATCAAATGTATAAAATCATTTCATATTCTGTTTTGTATAGTTGCCATAGCAACAAAGATAATGCCTAAATGAATTTTGAAAGATTTACTCAACTTACTTGACACTATTCCCCGAACTTGTTTAGGCGCTAATTCTGAAAAAAAAAAAAAAAAGAAAAAAAAAAAGAAAAAAAAAAAAGAAAAGTTAAATTTGAATACAACCCAATCTAAATTCTCATTTTTCATTTTAATCAGAGAAAAATGAAATTTTTTGTTTTAATTTTTTCAATCAAGAAACAATTTACAATCCAGTAGATTGAATAAACAGTTTAGTTTGAAATTTACAAAAAGTGACCTGAAAAGGTCAGAGAGTACAATAAAACAATAATATTAGAGATCAATAATACCAAGTAATTATTAATTAAACACGGTATTGTTAAAACCAGCATGCAAACCTACATTTCTTAGTGATATATAAGACACATTGCAGGATTTTAAATGCACTAAAAACATGGGCTGTTTGAGGCAAATCTAACTCAGATTTTCATAGAGACATCGTTAATAAATAAGATTTGTTCTATGCATTAATGATTTTGACTATAAATTAAATACTCATTGATAAACTTACGCAATTCCTGAGGTTATCACCTGAGCATGATTCAGAAATAATGGAATTTTAAAATTTTGGTTTTCAATTTTCTTTCGAGAAAGAAAGAAAATTGAAAACCAAAATTTTAAAATTTTGAATTTTATGACATGTCAACTGTTGTTGGTTATTTTATACCAAAAATGTTTTGTTCTATTGATTCTTGATGAGTATTGAAATTTCTTTTTTTAACTCAATTTTTTTTCCAAACACATTTTTGTTAACTTATTTTATTTTATCTAACCCATAGATGGGACCCTAATAGGTACTACCACTCTGGGTCAGAGTGGACCTGGGAGTAATGGTAATGAAGAGGTACTCCACATTCCCCCAGAGCTCCAAAACTGGAACTTCACCATTAGGTGGAGTTGAATGTCATTCCCAGGACACCAAGACCCTCAGCCAGTGCCTTCTAACACACATATGTTAAAAAGGGTTGGGGGTTTGCCATCAGGCAATAGGGTCGGTGCAAGGGCTTGATGTGACTTGATGTGATCGATTGGAGAAGGCCTCTTCGACTGACCGCTAGCCGTGTAAGGGCTAAAGTGGAGTACTGCATGTCATGGACTGCTCAGCTATCAGATTCTGTCCTTAAGCATCATAGGTCACCACCATGGCCAACAGGAAGTAACATTGGGAGGGGGAGGTCTTACCCCTCTAGAGTGGTGCAATTCGACGTATTCTACTGTCCAGTGAATAGTTGCAATTTTCAACCAAAAACTTTTTCATTTTATTATTTCCAAATTCTACTCAATTATATTTAGGGTTTAATTAAATTCATTCAATTTTAAATGCAGCCTTTAAATTCCACTATTGAATCAAGTTGATAAAATAAATGAAATTATTGAATAATTGATAAACTAGAAACTTAATCAAATAATTAGATTAATATATACATACCCAATGCTATACATTTTGTAAATTGGTCTAGAGCACTTTTGGACATATTATATGCAACAAGACCAGGAAACTGAAAGTAAAAGTAAATGAAGAAAAATGACATCACATATTTGTGTTGGGTTGAAATTTTGTAGACTTAATCTTAGGCAAAAAAGATTCAGAAATTAATTCCATAAATTAATGATTTTGTGACTATAAATCAAAGATCACTGTATACACCTGATTGACTTATATGTAAGTTAACTAAAAGTAAAGCTGGTAGCCTACTATTAGTATCAGCTGGACTGTGAAGAAGTCTATCTCCTTTTCGCTAGTGCTAGACCAAGAAGATTGTTTTGTGTCTGAAGTGGAGCACCATACCTACCATCAGGTCCACAATTTACCACACAGAACAGATTACCCAATCTGTGCTACTAATGTGCAGAGTTAGCGAGGACTGGTATTGAACCAGGAATCATGTGATTCCTAGGTGGGTGCTCTACCAACTGAGCTAAACCAGACCCCAATATACGTATATACATATAAGTAAATGTACTTTTTAAAAGGCTTTTGTATTCCGGATTCAATACTGGCCCTCACCAACTCAGCACATAAGTAGCACCGCTTAGATCAGTGAAATAATGTGGAGAGCTGATGATAGGTGTGGCACTTCACCTCAGACACAAAAAAACAATTTTTCTGGTCTAGCGCTAGTGAAAAAGGATAAGTCACTCCATCTACTTTACTTATATAAAAAGTGTTCACATACTATTTTCTTCAATTAAAAAAAGAATAAGAATTATTAGAATAAAATAATAAATAGTTTTGAGTTAAGAATAAAGAATGTTTGATCAGTATAAAAATGAAAATATATAAATCAAAATGGATTCTTTTGGATATCAAAGAAGGAGGAACAAGATTAAAAACATACAGAACAATTTAAAAAAACGATTTTGTCTGAATTTTTGAGATGATGCTTGATAATTTGTATCATTAGGATTTTTCAGACTGTTGTTCACATCTTTATTGGTATATACACAATGTTTCGGCCGATGTGCCCTCCGGCTTTCTTCAGATATTTCATGTTGAACTCGTGAACATTCTTGTCGAATATGAGAGCCTTCTGTGAAGGTCCCCGATTATGATCTGAAGGCTCCTGAATTGGACAAGAAACACCTGAAGAAGGGCAGAGGGCACATACATTGTGTATGTAACAAAGATGAGGACAACAGTTTGAAAAATCCAAATAATCCAAATAAAAAAAAAACTTTATTTAAATTTATTGTTCAATTAACGGTCATAAAACATTGAAACTTACAGATCTAATTCCATTGACACTAGAGACATTGACAATTGTTCCTTTGGATGAGATAAGATGAGGAACGGCTAACATAGTTAATTGATAAACGGCACTGGAATAAAAAAAAAAAAAAAGAATTAAATTAAATTTGCAAGTTATAAAAACATCATGAAAATATTGTGTTATTATATTTATATTTAAATTAATTATTATTAATGGAATAAAAAGAAAAAGAACATAGAGCAAAAGATGTTCATCAGATTGAGAAAATGTTTTTTTTTCTTTTCTAATAAGGGGGGGGGGCAAAATTAAGTGACCTGAAAAAAATCAGAAAGTTTAGAAATAAAAATAACTGATGCATTATAAAATTCATTCATTGATAATCAACACTGAAAATTTCATTAAAATTGAGTTTAATTGCTTCACAAACCGAAGCTCAAGCAATGGCCAATACAAAAAATGTGTGGATCCTCTTGGCATTCTCCTTTTAGGATGCCTCAGGCACCAGGCAATAAACCAAGCCCTGCCCTTTTAATTCGAGGGGGCAGGTGTTGCCTGGGGGGGGTCCCCTGGGATCATGTGATTTATTTGCCCAGTTACCATTCACAAGGAAAGGCAGGCTGCTGTGGAATGAAAAAAAATCCCAACATTTCAGCTGCTGTATTCTCCGGCCTTCCTCAAGTGTTCCCTGTGTATCTGAGTATAACAATAACCAAAGTTTGCAATACATGCCAGAATAATAGGCATGCAAAAAAAAAAAAACCGATGACGTTATTGAATAAGATTTTCAAAAGTTCTTCAATGCCTTGTTTGATCAACATTTAAACTATTCAAAATGATTTCCTCCCAGGTTGGGTCATTACTATGCTTGGATACACAGGAAACATCCGAGGAAGGCCAGCGGAAACAGTGGCTGAAATGTTGGTTTGGTTTAGTTTATTTTGTTTTACGGCATATCAACCTCAGTGGGTCATTTAATGCCGATAAAGTTTTGAAATAAATCAATTCTTAATGGATAATACAATTTTTTTATAAATACATTTTTCTATTTAACCCATAGATGGGACCCTAACAGGTACTACCACTCTGGGCCAGAGTGGACCAGGGAGAAATGGTGATGAATGGGGTGCTCCACATTCCCCAAACCTCCAAAACTGGAACCTCACAATTAGATAGAGTTTAATGTCATTCCCAGGACATGTAGACCCGCAGCCACCGCCTTCTAGCACCCATATGATAAAAAGGCGATGGGACTTGCCATAAGGGCAATAGGGTTGGGAAAATCATATAGGTGCTAATGCTTGACGTGACCAGCCGATTGATCGGAGGGGGCCTCTCCGACCGCCCGTCTAGCCCAAGATAGGGCCAAAGTGGAGTATTGCATGTCATGAACTGCTCATCCACCCAGGCTTTATCCTTAAGCATCACGGGTCGCCACCCACGGCCAACAGGTGGCCCCATTGGGGGAGTCTTACCCCTCTGCAGAGGTGCAGTCGGTGCATTCTAACGCCCCAGCCGACAGGGCGGGCTGAAATGTTGGGATTTTAATTACCACAATAAAGATGAGGACAATGCTTCAAAAACAAACAAAAAAATTATACAAAACGATTTTGTTAAATATTTTTATGAAATTTTGTGAATTAGTTTGGATGTTTGATTAAAAAGGTTCAATGGTCGATGGTAAATAATTTACTTGAATAAATTTTAATAATTTTTGTTGCTTATTTTAAATAAGACTTACCGCACATTAGTCCTGAAAACTCTGTCATATTGCTCAAGGGATGTATTTTCAATTGATCCAAAATCTATGATTCCAGCACAATTAACCTGAAATTTGTGAAAATAAATGAGAAAATAAAATTTAATTACCTGGAACAAAATGGCTGTCATCACTAAGGTTAATTTTCTAGGAAAGTTTTTGTTTGAACAGAGAAAACAAGTATGAAAGTTGGTTGGTTGGGTTTTACGGCATATCAACCCTTATTGGGTCATTTTATGCCAAAGATGTTTTATTTTTAATCATTCCTGATGAGACCCTAACAGGTACTACTACTCTGGGTCAAAGTGGACCTGGGAGTAATGGCAATGAAGTGGTACTCCACACTCCCCAGAATTTCACTATCAGATAGAGTTTAACATCATACCCAGGATACCAAGACCATCAGCCACTGCCTTCTAGCACGTATGATAAAAAGGGTTGGGAGTTACCATAAAGGCAATATGATTGGAACAATAATATAGGTTCTAGAGCTTATGTCAAACCCTAGCACCTATATTATTGTATTGTTTTAGGTTTATTTTATCCCCCCAAAATTTTCAAAAAGTATCCATACCATCTTTCCCCAAAAATAAGTGTGATTTTTCAGCCCTAGTTGAGAGCAATAATATTCCAGAGAGGGAGGATATTATTATTTTTGAATGATCAGCTGGTTGATTGGGGGAGGGGGAGGTCTCCAACCTCCCGTCTAGCCCAAGTAAAGTGGACTGTGGCATGTCAAGGACCACTTAGCCACCAGGATTCTGTCCTTAAGCATCACGGATTACCACCACAGCCAATAAGTGGTCCCATTGGGGGGGGAGGGGAGGGGGTCTTACCAGTCTGCAGAGGTGCTGTCAATGTAATCTTCTGCCCCAGCCGACAGGGCAATTATATATAAGAGAGGGAGAAAGGGAGAGAAAGGAAGAGAGGAAGAGAGAGAGAGAAGAAGAAGAGAAGAAAGAGAGAGAGAGAGAGAGAGAGAGAGAGAGAGAGAGAGGAGAGGAGAGAAGAGAGAGAGAGATGTATGAATAATAAAAGATTCCACACTTACAAGGATATTTAATTTGCCAAAATGTGAAATAGTCTGGTCCATTATATTGGTGATATCATTCTTCATTAGAAAGATCTGCAGGAATCAAAAGTGGCTGAAAAAGAAAAATTTAGGTTCAAAAAAAAAAAAAAAGAAAAAAAAAAGAAAAAAAAAAAAGAAAAAAAAAAAAAAAAAGTTCAAAGTATCCATATAGTGTTTCCCCAAAATAAATGTGATTTTTCAGGATGATTTTTTTAAAATAAGCCCTCCTCTTAAATGATAAGCCCAAGTTGAGAGCACAAACATTCCAGAGGATGATATCATTTTTTAATGAATTGTCGTTAATGAGTTTTTGAATAAAAGAACATGTTAATGGTGAATAAATGTAGACCGTTTTTCCTTTCTGTTTTAGAAATTTCTTAATTTTCTACTTCTTAATGTTGTCTTTTGATATATGAAAAATAAAACATTCCCAGAAAATAAGCACTAGTGTTATATTTTGGAGTGAAAATTAATACATTTTTGGAGAAACATGGTAACATAATTTGAATTCAAAGTTTACTTTGCGTTAACTCTTTGAAGCCGTTACACTGGTTTACCAGTGGTATTTTTACCCCCCCCATACCGTAGTACCATTCTATCAATGTAGAATCACATTCAAATGGCAGAGGGTTCATTTTAGGCTCATAAGGTTCAAATTTGAATGAAAGGTCTGGAAAGTATGTATTTACATGAAATATTTAAAAAAATAAATAAATACTCAAGACAAAAAAAAAAAAGAAAAGCCAAGTTCAATATAGATTTTACAAAATATTGGAAATAATGTTTTTGATCAACAAACTTAAAAAAAACAAAAAACAGAAACAAAAACTGCAAATCAAAAATTTATTAAAATCACTAGTGAAATAACATACATTACAGGTTTTTAGATGCATCAATAACATGGGCTGTTTTGAGGAAAATTTACCCCACCTAAGCTAGATCTTAATAGAATAGAAATACTGTTAACAAATAAGATGCTAATTAGAATTAAATAATGATTATTTAATAAACTGTCAAGTGTAGAGATGTCTCCTTTCTTTTTGAAACTCATGAACTCATTTTTTCTGAGTTTACATAGAGGCTGATGTTCTTTGCTGCCTCCTTCAAGCTATGTAGTAGTGACTCAGCCTATGCATCTGCAAGAAGTGCAAGGTCATCAGCATAGTCTGCATCTATGACTGTTTGTGCAGGATATCGCCTGCTTCTTGCCTTTCTTAGTGTGAAACCTTTTTCTTTTATGGTACCTAAAAATGTTTGGTTTGGTTTGTTTTACGGCATATCAACCTCAGTGGGTCATTTAATGCCGACAAAAATTGTGAAATAAATTCATTCTTAATGCATAATACAATTTTGTTTATAAACTCATGTTTTTCTATTCAACCCATAGATGGGACACTAACAGGTACTACCACTCTGGGTCAGAGTGGACCAGGGAGCAATAGTGATGAAGGGGTGCTCCACATTCCCCAAACCTCCAGAACTGGAACCTCACCATCAGATAGAGTTTAACGTCATTCCCAGGACATGTAGACCCTCAGCCACCGCCTTCTAGCACCCATATAATAAGAAGGATTGGGGGTTGCCATAAGGGCAATAGGGTTGGGGCAATCATATAGGTGCTAGGGCTTGATGTGGCCAGCCGATTGATCGGAGGGGGCCTCTCCGACCGCCCATCTAGCCCAAGAAAAGCCTAAAGTGGAATATTGGGTTCTATCCTTAAGCATCACTGGTCGCCACCCACGGCCAACAGGTGGCCCCATTGGGTGAGTGTTACCCCTCTGCAGAGGTGCAGTTGATGCATTCTAACATCCTAGCCGACAGGGTGGCCTAATAATGTTTGGAGTACATAGTCTAGGCATATTATAAATATATATGGTGCTAATGTATCTCCTTGTAGGATTCCAGCGGCGATGTCAAAGAAATCTGTATCGCCATCAGGTGAGCATACCATTGTTTTAGTATCTTTGCAGAGCATCGTTATAGTGACAACTGTTTCTTTGGAGAGACCGTATGCTAGTAGTATTTGTTCCATTTTCCCTGTGTATGGAATCAAATAGCAGTGTTGCCTTTAGATTCTTTGCTCGAACCTCTTCTATGATCCGTTGAATCCAAGAGGTTGTGGATCGATTTCTGCGGAATCAGTTTTGTTTTTTTCTAAGGATTTTCTCTATTTCGGGTCAGATACGATTAAGAAGAAGGGCATTATATTTCTAAAGGGAGTAAAAGTTATGCCTCTGTAATTTTTAGCGATTCCGAGGTCTCCCTTTTTGGGGAATGGGAGGATGCAGCCTTTTGTCCATTTATCTATTCTATTTTGTCTATATACTGCATTGCATAGCCTAAGCAGTATGTCATTGAACTTTCCCATCTTCCATGCCTCAGGGGGTATTTTGTCAAGACCTGCAGCTTTTCTACCTTTTAGCTTCTTTAAGACTTTGTTGAGTTCTTCTGTTGTGAAATCCCCAGTTTGATGTCTAGTTGTCTATCTACAATCTTAAGCCAGTAGAACAATTCACATACCTAGGTAGTAATATCTCATCCACAGAAAGCAATGTTAATACACGAATAGGAAAGGCATGGTTGGCCACAAACAAATTATCAGTCATATGGAAATCCAATCTCACTGACAAGCTAAAGTGACAATTCTTCAGGCTGTGGTTGTATCAGAACTGCTGTATGGCTGCACCACTTGGATCCTAACAAAGTGCATTGAGAATAAGCTGGATGGGAGCTGAACAAGAATGCTGCGTGCAGTCTTGAACAAGTCGTGGAAACAGCACCCCACAAGGAAGCAGCTGTATGGCCACCTGCCCCCCCATCTCAAAAAACATCCGAGTAAGATAGACTAGACATGCAGAACACTGTGGAGAAGAAAGGACGAGCTCATAAGTGATGTTCTCCTGTGAAAGCCAACACATGAGCATGCTAATGTGGGCTGCCCAGCAAGGACCTTACATTGACAACTTTTTCGAGGATGCTGGTTTGCTACGCTGAACTCCCAGAACTTAAATAAACATCATACTTGCATGACATGATGATGATTATATCTTCAATGTTTATTAAATAATGTAAATAACTAAAGGAATTGTAAAGACAGTGGTGATGTAGTTTCAGTTACAGACAGAGTCACATAATACAATAAAAATATCAAAATTTTTTTTACCTTGTCTCCAATTTCTTGACAGTTGACACCAATGAGCCAAATTTTTGGCTTTTCTGCCTGTGATTGCGACAGATGCACCTAACTTAGTAAATAATGCAGCTGTATCAGCTCCAATACCAGAACTAGCCCTAAAGAGAAAGAGAGAGAAAAGAAAAAAACAATCAATTTCAAGTGAGAGTCACAGATTAATATTTGATATCTTAAAATGGCTGTTAAAAATGCATAAACAGGTTGAAAATAGTGAAATTTCTTTAACTTACAATATCTCAGCTTTTTCTGAGATTATAATATAATATGTAAATAAAATTCAATCCTTCCTTTTTATAATGAATAGAAAGAAATGTCTAAGTATCTGTTTTAATTTAATAAATATATTAAATTAGAAAGACTAACAAAATTAAATAGATGTATATAAAAAGATTACTTATTTTAATTATATTTTAATTGGTTTCTAATGAAAAATCATAAGATTAATTTTAATATGTTGGAGAATAAAGATTAAAAATAAAAATAATTCTTTTTTTTTTTAAAACAATTTAAATAGAGATGGTGTTCATCGTCACAATTCCTTAATAAAATTTTTTCTTAAAAATAAAATAGGTTTAAAATAGAGATAAGATTTTCAAGTTGCTGCTGACCTTAGATACAGCCACACATAAAAAGATAGAAATTATTAAATGATTAGGATACATTTTAGTTTTTGACACAAATTTATTTTTTTTACTGATAAAAAAAAAAAGAATGCAAAATATTTTTTAAAAAAGTACACGAAAATAAACTGACAAAAAAGAAAAAAAGAAAAAAGAAAAGAAAGATCGAGTGTTTTTCAAAATAACAAATGCTTTAAATCTGTATAAAAATCTAACACTGCTGGTTGGTTGGATTATACGGCATGTCAACCCCTTTTGAGTCATTTTATGCCGAAAACGTTTTTGTTTTATTCATTCTTGATGGGAACTTAATTTTTAACAACATTTTTTTCTATTTAACCCATACATGGAACCCTAACAGACTATAGGTCAGAGTGGACCTGGGAGTAATGGTGACGAAGGGATGCTTAACATTTCCCAGACCTCCAGAACTGGAACCTCACATCAGTTTAACGTCATACCCTTGAGACCCTCAGTCACCACCTATTATTACATATATGGTAAAAAGGGTTGGCGGTTTGCCATAAAGACAATCATATAGGTGCTAGGGCTTGACATGACCAGCCGATCTGTGACAAGGAACATGAGTTGACTGGCGGAAATGGGATGTACCGTATTTTTGAAGGAAGCGGGTTAGGTTTTGTTTGACGTGTCGGACTTTGATCTATGATTGAACCCACGTCCTACTGAATAGGTAAAAGCGACACTTGAGCGTAGCACTGAAGATTGAGTTCTCAAGTTCCCGTTTGTTAACCCAGACGCCTGTATGAAGACTATAAGCACAGGTATAAATAAACCAGGAGAAACGGTGGATAGACAGAGCAAAACAGCACATGTTATGTGTTAGAGATAGCAGCAGCCGCGTAGAGACTTTGATGAAGAAGAAACACCAAGAAGTAGAAGTCAACTTTTTGTGCCCTCTCAATAAAAACTTTTTGTGTTAATTTAAATTTGATTTTTCTCACACTAACAATGTAAAATAGTGTATAGAATTAATTGCTGTCATGACAGACGATTTATTCTTTTTGTCTCTCACCTTTGTAGACAGCAATCCCTCCATTCTAATAATTCTAAATGAAAATGTTCAAAATTTCTATGAGTTTGTTGTTGGTTGGTTTTTATGGCATGTCAACCCTTGTTGGGTTATTTTATGTTAAAGACATTTTGTTTTTTCATTCTTGATGGTGACTGAAAATTTTTTAAAACTCAATTTAAAAAAAAAATTTTTTTTGTTAGGTCCTTTCTTGTAGGGGTTGAGACAATCACATAGGTGCTAGGGTTTAACGTGACCAGCTAATTGATTGAGAGGGCCTATCTGACCATTTGTCTAGCCCTAAGTAAGGGCCAAAGTAGAGTATTGCATGTGGACTGCTCAGCCACCAAGAATTTGTCCTTAAGCATCATGGGTCACCACCCAGGGCAACAGGTGATCCCATTGGGAGGATTTTACCCCTCTGCAGAGGTGCAGTCAGTGCATTCTTCTGTTCCAGCCAACAGGGCAATGAGGATTTGCATTTTTCTGTTAATAGATCATCTTTCAAATTCAGATTATGTCTTAGAAATAAAATGACCCAAAAGGGTTGACATGCTGTAATACCCCCCCCCCCCAAAAAAAAAAAAACCCAATAAAGATGAGGACAACAGTCTGAAAGAACAAAATTCTTTTTCTGTAATTGAATATTTCTTTTCACATTTCATAATGTGATTCTTTGATATTATTTGTCCAGTTTTTCCTTTCACCAAAAAAGATGGAAGTTTGAATTTTAATCTTTTAAAACTCAATTCTCACCTTTGCTGACAGTACAATTTTGCAAACACACAACACATGCTCAAGAAATAAAAAAGGAAAAGTTTTAAGTTACAATTCTCTAATGGTGACTCCTTCAAAAATGGCTGCTACTAAAAATTCTAAATTATTCCCAAGTTAATAATTCTTCAGATAACTTAATTCACAATAATGTGCTATACAATTACTACTACTACAACTACTACTACTCCTTTAGAGAGAATTCCTTTATACACACAACACCAATATATTTTCAATGGTAACCCCTTCATGTTTAGAAAACATCAGTTGTAACTTAGAAGAAGACAAAATTCTAATACACTACTTTAACAATAATATTCTTATATGTGCAAATAAGGTGTCCAATCATGGTGTAATAGTTAATAAGCTAGTCCTGCAGAACTATTACCACTGAAAAACCATAAGGATTCTGTCCTTAAGCATCATGGGTCGCCACCCATGGCCAACAGGTGGCCACATTAAAGAGGGGAGGGGGTTAACCCCTCTGCAGAGATGCAGTCAGCATGTATTCTAAGAGGGCTTCAGTGGAATGCAAATATGTATAATAATCTTGATTTAACTCTCACTTTTTTACCTTCTTTTCATATTTAGATTATTTTTGATTGAAATAAATTAGCATATTGCTTCCAATTGCTCACCTCTGCTCTCTATTTTTTCCTATTCTTTCTTAATATTTTTTCTGAGTGGCATATCCTTTTTTCCCTTTCTTTATAATAAATGGAACGTCCATTATTTAGCTGAGGTGACAACACTTATAAGAAATAAGAATTGGCAGATAAGCAACCACCAGATAATCAAGATTTACCTTCATTTCATCTTGGATGAATTGGATCGTCTCATTTTTAACCAGAGGGTATTTCAAGATGATAATGGTCATACAATTAAGGAACATGAGTATTAATATATAAATTGTCATTTTTTATTTTTAGATTTTATCAATGTATTAGATTGTTATTTATTCATTTATCTATTTAGCATTACAAGAAAGCACAATCATTAAATGGTAAAAACAGCAAATCTTATAATGGAGATTCGCTGTCTGTCTGTAACCAAAACTATATCACGGCTTATGTCGCAATACTCTCAGGAATTGCGTTAATTCATCAATGAGTATTTAATCTATAATCATTAATACATAGAATAAACCTCATTTATCAACGATATCTCTATGAAAATCTGAGTTAGATTTGCCTCAAAACAGTCCATGTTATTATTGTTTACAACCATGTAATGTGTCTTGTATATCGCTAAAAAATAAAGTTTTACATAATATATAGTGTGGTTAATTTGCATAATGATTTTAATAAAACCGGTTTAATGAATAATTATCTAGTGTTATTGATTTCTAATATTATTGTTTATTCTCCAATGTATTAAAAATCAATCCTATGAATGATTTTAAATAGAAACCAATTAAAACATAAATAAATAAGTGTAATCTTTTTTAATTATTTCATTTTATTTAATTTTGTTAGTCTTTCTAATTTGATATATTTTATTACATTAAAACTTAAATATTTATGCCCAGTGGAGTGTGGGGGCGTATATTCTTGATAGTTCCATTAACGTCATAAGACACGACTACACCATTTCTCTTGGGAATCAATTCTTTTATAAAAGTACATTGGAATTCTTTCTCTTTCTTTTTAAATTAAAAAAACAAAAAAAAAAAAAACATTACCTCTTAAGAATTCTTTATAAAGCACTATCTTGAAAAAAGGACAAAAGAAAAAGCTACAGATATCCTGTTTTAACAAAAGTATTTCTATTCACTGGAAAAAAATATTCACCCTATGCCGGGCGCAAGTTTTTATGTTTTAATAAAATATTATATTAATCAGAAAGACTAACAAAACAAAATAGAACGAAATATAAGAATATTACACTTATTTTAATGTTATTTAATTCATTTCTATATAAAATCATATATAGAATTACTTTTAAATGTTGAGAATAACATGAGAGTTAAAAATCAGTAACAGCAAATAATTATTTATTAAACCCCAGTTTTGTTAAATCATAATGCAATATTCCCACCATATACTATGTAATCTTTATTTTTTAGAGATATATAACACATATTTCAGGATTTTAAATGCATAAATATGGGCAGTTTTGTGGCAAATCTATCTCAGCTAGACTTCATAGAGACATTGTTAATAGAAAAGATGCTCATTAAGATTGAATAATGACTATTTCCTAATCGGTGAGGATATAACTTTAATAACTAAAGAAATCATGACATCAGTGGTGACGTAATTTCAGTTAAAGAATCTCCATTATAATAAGATTTAAACAAAAGGCTGTGAATGTTGCATGTTGACAATCAAATTCACTAAATGCTCTTTGAAAATAATCTTAATGGCTGAACATTGCTCTTTAAGTGGTCATTTTCTTATACCTACGAGCAAGAAAATGCGCCCTCTGGGCATAAGTATTTAAGTTTTAATTTAATGAAATATATCAAACTAGCAGGACCTGTGGATATACCACAGTATGATATTCTAATTATTACAATGTTTCATATATTTACTTAAAAGTCATTGTGAAATAGATCAATATGTAAAATAATCTTGATTTAACTCTCTCACTCTTTTCTTCTTTTCTTTTCATCATCGATTGAAACAGATTAGCATTATTGTTTTCACGTTATCATTCCCTCTCCATATCTTTCTCAGATTCTTTTTCTTATATTTTTTTATGTGTAGCATGTCATTTCTTTATAATAAAAACTCTCAAGTAAACATATCAAACGTCATAATAATTGAATTATCATACTGTGGTATATCCACAGGTCCTGCTAGTTGATTTTTATAGTGCCAGGAATTGCCAAGTGTTTTTTTTTAAGAAAAAAAAAAAAAAAAAAAAGTTATGAAATAATTATTTAGTTTTATTCTGTAACTCTTGATTTTTCTACCAATTCATATTAAAATAAAAACCCATATCCATAAAACCGTGTAAACAGACTGACCACTGGTTTAGTTGGTTGGTAATACAATCTCATCTACTTTCATTTTCAAAAAGGGATTTCAACACATGGTTAAAAGTGAAAGTAAGATTTTTCTTTAACCTTTTAAACTATAGATAATGAAATATTTTTGCCATTTCTCTTGTGGTTAGTATTTTTTCTTTATTTTTTCTTCAGATTATTGTACGTCTTTAAAGGGGACGTTGAAAAGCAGTCGAGCATAAATTCCAGTGGGGTGGAAGTGGTTCTCGGCCCTGAGTTTTTAGCCAGCTTACAAATTTGTTGGTCAAAGGAGCCTTATGCTGTTCAAAAACTTAACGAATATTCCCCCCCCATTATCCCCAGGAGAGCTGCAAATTTTTAGACAATCCTACTAAACTAAACCGATTTTTTTAGACATTTTAAATATTTTTAAAAATGAAAGGGGATTTAATTTTGAATCATTTTTTAGTTTTACCCTTGAACTGTTCAAACATTATTTTGAGGTTATTCACACCTTCGATCTTTTGGTCTTTTTATTTATGCAGAAAAATGCTCCTACAGCATTTTGGTTTTCTCTACAAAAAAATCTCAAAATTACTCTATTATAAAAAAAATTTTTTAAATTTAAATGAATTTACAAAAATAAGAATAATACCTCAAAATAATCGTTTGAACAGTTCAAGGGATAAAACTAAAAATGCAAATTCAACATCTAAATCCCTATTCATTTTTAAAAAATATTTAATGTCTAAAAAAAATCGTTTGTTTAGTACAGATTGTCTAAAAATTTTGCAGCTCTCCGTGGGGGATAATGGGGGGGAATATCGGTTAAAGTTTTGAACAGCCTAAGGCTCCTTTTTGACCAATCAAATGTGAAGCTGGCTAAAACTCAGGCCGAGAACCACTTCCACCCCCCACTGGGAATTTATGCTCGACTGCTTTTCAACGTCCCTTTAAAGAACGTACATAAATCTGAAGAAAAAAATAAAGAAAAAATCACTAACCACAAAGAGAAATGCAAAAATCTTCATTATCTTATAGTTTAAAAAAGGTTTTAAAGAAAAATCTACTTTTCACTTTTAACATGTGTTGAAATTCCGTTTTGAAAATGAAAAGTAGATAAATTTATTACCAACCAAACTAAACCAGTGGGTCAGTCTGTTACACGGTTATGATATGGGTTTTTATTTTTTAATATGACTTTGGATAAAAATCAAGGTTACAGAATAAAACTATAATTAATTATTTCATACTTATTTTTTTTTTTTTTTTTTCTTAAAAAAAAACACTTGGCAATTCCCGGCACTATTTAAAATCAACAGCAGGACCTGTGATATACCACAGTTGATATTTCAATTATTATGACGTTTGATATTTTACTTGAGAGTTTTTATTATAAGAAATGACATGCTAAACATAAAAAATTAATAAAAAGAATCTGAAGAAAGTTGGAGAGGGAATGATAACGTGAAACCAATAATGCTAATCTGTTTCAACTCGATGATGAAAAGAAAGAAGAAAGCAGAAAAGAGTGAGAGAGTTAACATCAAGATTATTTTACATGATCTATTTTCCAAAC
The DNA here is from genome assembly GCA_023376005.1 of Doryteuthis pealeii. Classification (NCBI taxonomy): domain Eukaryota; kingdom Metazoa; phylum Mollusca; class Cephalopoda; order Myopsida; family Loliginidae; genus Doryteuthis; species Doryteuthis pealeii. The sequence continues at coordinate 6,153 of JALAJA010001368.1, read as the reverse complement.
CAAAATGGGCTTTTTTAAATGTAAATATATGAAAACATTGTAATAATTATAATATCCATACTGTGGTAATCCACAGTCCTGCTACGTTTGATATATTCGATTACATTAAAACTTAAATACTGATCCAAGGCGCATTTTCTGCTCCGTAGGTATAAGAAAAATGACCAACTTAAGAGCAATGTTCAGCCATAAGATTATTTTCAAAGAGCATTAGTGAAATTTGATGCAAGCATGCAACTTCCAGCCTATTTGTTAAATTCTTATTATAATGGAGATTCTTTAACTGAAATTACGTCACCACTGATTCATGATTTCTTTAGTATTAAAGTATCCTCACGATTAGAAATAGTCATTATCATCTTAATGAGCATCTTTTCTATTAACAATGTCTCTATTGAAGTCTAGGCTGAGATAGAATTTGCCACAAAACTGCCATATTAATGATTTAAAATCCTGAATATTGTTATATATCTCTAAAAAATAAAGATTACATAGTATATGGTGGAATTTTGCATTATGATTTTAACAAAACTGGGTTGAATAAATAATTACTTTGCTGTTACTGAGTTTTAACTCTCATGTTTATTCTCAAACATATTAAAATAATTCTATTATGATTTATATAAAATGAATTAAAATACATTAATAAGTGTAATATTCTTATAATTCGTTCTTATTGTTTTGTTTAGTCTTCTGATTTAATATAATATTTATTAAAACATAAAAACTTGCCGCCCCGGCATGGGTGAAATTTTTTTCCAGTGAAGAAATACTTTTGTTTAAAACAGATATCTGGCTTTTTCTTTTTGTCCTTTTTTTCAAGAGAGTGCATATAAAGACATTCTTAGGCAGTAAGTTTTTTTGTTTTTTGTTTTTTTAATTAAAAAAGAAGAGGGTGAAAGGAAATTTCCCAATTTGTACTTTTTTTATTTTTTTAAAAAAAGGGGGAAATTTGGGAATTTTTTTCCCCCAAAGGAAGGAAATTGGTTTTTGTAAAGGGGTTTTTTGTGTCTTATGACAGTTAATGGAACTATAAGAATATACGCCCCCCACACCTCCATGGGCATAAATATTCTAAGTTTAATGTAATAAAAAATACAAATAGAAAGACTAACAAATTAAATAAATGAAATAATAAAAAAGATTTACACTTATTCTTATTTATGTTTAATTGGTTTCTATTTAATCATTCATAGGATTGATTTTTAATACATTGGAAATAAAACCAATTAATATTAGAAATCAATACACTAGATAATTATTCATTAAACCGGTTTATTAAAATCATTATGCAAACTAACCACACTAATATTAATGTAAAACTTTATTTTAGCGAGATACAAGACACATTACATGCGTTGATGAAACAATAATAACCATGGACTGTTTTTGAGGCAATCTAACTCAGATTTTCTATAGAGATATCGTTGATAAATGAGGTTTATTCTATGATAATGATTATAGATTAATACTCATTGATGAATTAACGCAATTCCCTGAGAGTATGCGACATAAGCCGTATATAGTTTTGGTTACAGACACGACAGCCGGAATTCCATTATAGATTTGCTGATTTACCATTATGATTGTGGCTTTCTTGTAATGCTAATAGATAATGAATAATATAACAATCTAATACATTGATAAAATCTAAAAATAAAAATGACAATTATATATTACATACTCATGTTCCTTAATGTGTAATGACCATTATCATCTTGAATACCGTGCTGGTTAAAATGAGACGATCCAATTCATCCAAGATGAAATGAAGATGTAAATCTTGAATTATCTTGGTGTTGTTATCTGCCCAAATTCTATATTTTATAAGTGTTGTCACCTCAGCTAAATAATGGACGATTTCCATTTTATATATAAAGAAAGGGAAAAAGGATATGCACTCAAGAAAAAATAAGATAAGAATAGGAAAAAAAATAGCAGAGCAGAGTGGAGCAATTGAAGCAATAATGCTAATTTATTTCAATTCAAATAATTCTAATATTTGAAAGAAGGTAAAAAAAAACGTGAGAGTTAATCAAGTTATTAAATATTTGCATTTCCACTAGCCCTCTTAGAATACATGCTGACTGCATCTCTGCAGAGGGGTTACACCCCTCCCCTCTTTAATGTGGCCACCTGTTGGCCATGCGTGGGCGACCCATGATGGCTTAAGACAGGATCCTTATTGGTTTTTCAGTGGTAATAGTTCGCGGACTCAGCCTTATTTAACTATTACACCATGATTGGACACCTTATTTGCACATATACAGAATTTATTGTGAAAGTGTGTATTAGAATTTGTGCTTCTTCTATAGTTACAACTGATGTTTCTAAAAACATTGAAGGGGTTACCAGTGAAAATTATATTGCGTGTTTGTGTGTATAAAGGAATTCTCTCTAAAGCAGTAGTAGTAGTTGTAAGTAGAGTAGTAAGTAATGTATAGCACATTATTGTGAATTAAGTTATCTGAAGATTTAACTTGGAATATTTAGAATTTAGTTAGCAGCCATTTTTGAAGGAATGTCACATTAGAGAATTGACTTTAAAACTTTTCCTTTTTTATTCCTTGAGCATGTGTGTGGTTTTGCAAAATTGTACTGTCAGCAAAGGTGAAGATTGAGTTTTAAAAGATTACAAATCAAACTTCCATCTTTTTGGTGGAAAGGAAAACTGGACAAATACAATCAAAGAATCACATTATGAATGTGAAAAGACAAATATTCAATTACAGAAAAGAATTTTGTTCTTCAGACTGTTGTCCTCACTATTGGGTTTTGTTTTTGGTTGGGGTGGGGGTATTACAGAAATTCAACCCTTTTTGGGTCATTTTAATTTCTAAGACCATAATCTGAAATTGAAAGATGATCTATTAAACCAGAAAATGCCAAATCCTCATTGCCCCTGTTGGCGGAACAGAAGAATTGCACTGACTGCACCTCTTGCAGAGGGGTAAAATCCTCCAATGGATCACCTGTTGCCCGTGTGGTGACCCATGATGCTTAAGGACAAATTCTTGGTGAGCTGCTGAGCGTCCACATGCAATTACTCTCTGGCCCTTACTTAGGCTAGACAATATAGGTCAGATACCCTCTCCATCAATTAGCTGGTCACGTTAAACCCTAGCACCTATGTGATTGTCTCAACCTACAAGAAAAGGACCTAACAAAAAATTTTTTTTTTTTAAATTGAGTCTTTAAAATTTTTCAGTCACCATCAAGAAAAAAAACAAAATGTCTTTAACATAAAATAACCCAACAGGGTTGACATGCCATAAAAAAACCAACCAACAACAAATCATAGAAATTTTGAACATTTTCATTTAGAATTATTAGAAGGAGGGATTGCTGTTACCAAGGTGGAGACAAAAAGAATAAATCGTCTATCTGCATGACAGCAATTTAATTCTATACCACTATTTTACATGTTAGGTAGAAAATCCAAATTTAAATAACAACAAAAAGTTTTTATTGAGAGGGCACAAAAAGTTGACTTCTACGTCTTGGTTTCTTCGCATCAAAGTCTCTACGCGGCTGCTTTCTATCTCTAACACATAACATGTTGCTGTTTTGCTTGTCTATCCACCCGTTTCTCCTGGGTTTATTAATACCTGTGCTTATGTCTTCATTACAGCGTTCTGGGTTTAACAAACGGGAACTTGAGAACTCAATCTTCCAGTGCTACGCTCAGTGTCGCTTTACCCTATTCAGTAGAGAGTGGTTCAATCATAGATCAAATCCGAACGTCAAACAAAACCTAACCCGCTGCCTTCAAAATCGGTACATCCCCATTTCCGCCAGTCAACTCATGTTCCTTGTCACAAATCCGGCTGGTCATTCAAGCCCTTAGCACCTTATATACTTGTCTTTATGGCCAAACCGCCAACCTTTTACCATATTATGTAATAATAGGTGGTGACTGAGGGTCTCAAGGGTATGACGTTAAACTGTGATGAGGTTCCAAGTTCTGGAGGTCTGGGAAATTGTTACATCCCTTCGTCACCATTACTGCCAGGTCCACTCTGACCTATAGTCTGTTAGGGTTCCATGTATGGGTTAAATAGAAAAAAATGTTGTTAAAATTAATCCAATCAAGAATGAATAAAACAAAAACGTTTTCGGCATAAAATGACTCAAAAGGGGTTGACATGCCCGTATAATCCAACCAACCAGCGAGTGTTAGATTTTTATACAGATTTAAAAGCATTTGTTATTTTGAAAACACATTCGATCTTCTTTTCTTTTTCTTTTTCTTTTTGTCAGTTTATTTTCGTGTACTTTTAAAAATATTTTGCATTCTTTTTTTTTTTTTCAGTAAACAAAAATAAATTTGCTGTTCCAAAACTAAAATGTATCCTAATCATTTAATAATTTCTATCTTTTTATGTGTGGCTGTATCTAAGGTCAGCAGCAATCTTGAAATCTTCTCTATTTTAACCTATTATTTTAAGAAAATTTATTAAGGGGAATGTGAGATGAACACCATCTCTTATTTTAATTTGTTTTAAAAAAAAAAGAATTATTTTTATTTTTAATCTTATTCTCCAACATATTAAAATTAATCTTATGATTTCATTAGGAAACAATTAAATATAATTAAAATAAGTAATCTTTTATATACATTCTTAATTTAAATTTGTTATCTTTCTAATTTATATATTTTATTAAATTAAACAGATACTTAGGACATATTCTTTCGATTCATTATAAAAAGGAAGGATTGAATTTTATTTACATATATATTAAATCTCAGAAAAAGCTGAGATATGTAAGTTAAAGAAATTTCACATTTTCAACCTGTTTATGCATTTTAACAGCCATTTTAGATATCAAATATTTATCTGTGACTCTACTTGAAATTGATTGTTTTCTTTTCTCTCTCTTTCTCTTTTAGGGCTAGTTCTGGTTATGGAAGCTGATACAGTGCATTATTTACTAAGTAGGTGCATCTGTCGCAATCACAGGCAGAAAAGCCAAAAATTGTGGCTCATGTTCGGTGTCAACTGTCAAGAAATTGGAGACATGTAAAAATTTTGATATATTTTTATTGATTAATGTGACTCTGATCTGTAAACGAAAACTACATCACCACTGTCTTTACAATTCCTTTAGTTATTTACATTATTTAATAAACATTGAAGATATATCATCATATGTCATGCAAAGTATGATGTTTATTTAAGTTCTGGGAGTCAGCGTAGCGCAACATCATCCTCGAAAAAAGTTGGTTCAATGTAGGGTCCTTGCTGGGCACCCACCATTAGCATGGCTTCATGTGTTGGCCTTTCACAGGAGAAACATTCACTTATGAGTCGTCCTTTCTTCTCCAACAGTGTTCTGCATCATGTCTAGTCTTCTTACTCGGATGTTTTTGAGATGGGGGGCAGCGTGGCCATACAGCTGCTTCCTTGTGGGTTGCTGTTTCCCGACTTGTCAAGACTGGCACGCAGCATTCTTGTTCAGCTCCCATCCAGCTTATCTCAATGCACTTTAGTAGGATCCAAGTGGTGCAGCCCATTAACGCGTTCTGATTACAACCACGCCTGAAAGAATTGTCAACTTTAGCTTGTCAGTGAATTGGATTTCCATATGACTGATAATGTTTTGTGGCCACCATGCCTTTCCTATTTCGTGTATTAACATTGCTTTCTGTGGATGAGATATGACTACCTAGGTATGTGAATTGTCTACTGGCTTAAGTTGTAGATAGACAGATAGACACTCAAACTGGGGATTCACAACAGAAGAACTCAACAAAGTCTTAAAGAAGCAAAGGTAGAAAAAGCGCAGGGTCTTGACAAAACATACCCCTGAGGGCATAAGATGGAAAGTTCAAGACATATGCTTAGGCTATGCAATGCAGGTATATAGACAAATAGAATAGATAAATGGACAAAGCTGCATCCTCCCATGCCCAAAAAGGAGACCTCGAATCGCTATAAAAAATACAGAGGCAAACTTACTCCCTTAGAAATATAATGCCCTTCTTCTTAATCGTTATCTGACCCGAATAGGAGAAAAGCCTTAGAAAAAAACAAAACTGATTCCCAGAAATCGACCACAACCTCTTGGATTCAAACGGATTATAGAAGAGGTTCGAGCAAAAATCTAAAAGGCAACACTGCTATTTTGATTCCATACACAGGAAAATGGAAA
>JALAJA010001367.1:0-25061 GCA_023376005.1 Doryteuthis pealeii | reverse complement strand
TTGGCAGATAATGATCAACAAAAACAAGAAAATGAAATAAAAGCCACTGATTCCAAGATTTTGGGAACAGATTCTTTCATTTCTTCTATTAGATTCTTTTTTTTTTGTCTTTGACATTCCACTCCTCTTCCTTCTCCTAATTTGTATTTGGACTTTTTTTCTTCTTCTTCATTTACTTCTTTACAACTCCTCCTCCTCCTCCCAACTTCCCTTCCTTTTTAAACAGGAAATTTTTCATGCAAAAATTTCTGAGGTTGAATTCAATGCTAACTACTGTCAGCATAACATCTAATTTGAAATCTAAAAAAAAAAAAAAAAAAAAAAAGCAGAAAAAAGCAAACAAACCAAAATAAATTCATAAGGGATAGGGTGGGGGTAGAAATAAAATAAGAATAAAATATTAAAAAAAAAAAAAAATCAAAGGCTTGCAAAATAATAAACTTTAGTATTTTTGTACATATCAGATTTCCTGGCTAAATATCATATTATTGAAGGATAATAGAGGTTGATGGATAAACATTAGAGTTGAATTGCTTTTAAACTGTGCAAGGGGATTCCTTAAGAAAAGAATTTATTGAAAGGATATTTAAGAAACAACACAAAACCTCTTGTTATTTGGAAGTCAATTTTAAAAGCCTAAAACTAAATTGTGGTTTCAGCAGAACAGAAAAAAATTAACAGCATTAAAAACTAATATTGGAAGAAAAAAAAACAACTACTAGTGGTAGTAATAAATATAATAATATATAATAATGTAATGGTGAAAATATTAAGTAAGAAGATATAATTGTGTATAGGAGTTAAATTACAATTGTATAACAAATTAATTCTTTTCAAAAAATCAAGATGTCTGTCGAAGGAGCTACTTTTCATCTCTTGGCAAATTTTCAATGGAAATAGATAAATAAAAAAAAAAATGAAATCAATAGTTTCAAGAGGATAAATATAATAAACGGCCATTGTTAAAATGAATCCTGAAACTACTTTTTCTATCCATGTCATAAAATTAATATCTCAAAGATAAAAATAATGAAAATATTTATTTTAAATCCGAGTAATACTGGTTATTCTTGCTAGAAACAATAACAACATCTAATATATGAAATGAGCTTAATATGAGCAACATATTACCATATATTCACACAACACAGACATATTTATAAACTAATGGATTAAAAGTCCAAACAAATGTTTGGTAAGATTAACAAAACAGATTAATCTATGAAGATCAAAATTAGAGAAACAATTTTGCTATTTTCCAATATAAAGTAATTTAGCCAAGAAGAAACTGCTTGATATTATAATCTCAAATGGATTTGGAGTTAAGAATCACAATCAGATGTTCATTAATAAAAACAAATTATCTCATTTTCCTCATTAAATTCTTATTAGATAGAAAAAAAGGTGAATGAAATAAATATCAAACTCTTTAATCCTAACAATGTCAATTACAATTGTAACGAGTATTATTGGACAGAAATGACTTTTCAAAATGTCAGAAGGAAAAACATTTCATAAAAAAGGTTTATTTTCTTTGCAATTAAGACATACACATAAAAATATTTGCAGTAAATATTAAATTAAATATAAACTATAAAAGTATATATTTACCAAACCCCTTCATGATGGATGTGACTCAAGGTCAATTTTTCAAAACAGAGTACTGCTGGTTTAAATCAGAAATGTACCTCCCATAGACCAATTACCTAACCAAGGCTAAAAAACCCAACCTTTTTGCCCTACTATTTACTGTAGCTAGGGGAAGAACAGATAGATTCATACCTTACCTAAGAGCTTAGCATGAAGTGAAATGCAACAGCCTCATCCAAGATTTGAACTCAGGTCGCTAATTCCATTTTCTTATGACATAACCCATTACACAAGTGTGCCTTCAAGTATATTATAAATTGCAAAAGGATTTATAATGAAAATAAAGCACTATTGTTATATTTATAAAGAGATAGAGTAAAAAAAAAAGAAATTGTGAAATCAAGGGAACATTAATTGGTAGACATTCATGGAAGATTGGTTGTTTGGCTTTATGGCATGTCAACCCTTGTTGGGTATTTTATGCCAAAGACGTTTTTGTTTTTATTCATTCTTGATGGCTAGTCAATTTTTTTACAAACACATTTGTTTCTATTTACCTATATATGGGACACTAACAGGTACTACACTTCAGGTCAGAGTGAACCAATGGTGATGAAGGGGTGCTCCACATTCCCCTACCTCCAGAACTGGAACCTCACCATCAAGATAGTTTAACATCAATACCCAGGAGATCATTCATGAAAGAGAAATTATAATTATTGTATGCAAGATTTGAAGATGGATAAGAAACAAAGAATTTTTATTTCTTATTTGACTGAAATTTATGTTTGATTTTGTCGTGTTTCGATCTAACCCATTTAAGACAGTTTAACTCTCAACTTATGAACAGATACAACACTTTCATATCAGACAGAAGAGACAAAGAATAATAAATTTGTTGTCAGATAAAAAAAAATCAATATTTTTTTTCATGTTTTATGCAATAGATTAATGATCAAAAGTTTCATTTGGTTTAATAAGATTCAGTCTATTTCCAAACATTTCAAGTTCCAACATGAATAATTTTTCTTTTTCTTTCTCTGTATTATAATACAGCATGAATTATCTTGATTTTAATATAAAGCAACCTTGGTAAGTGTATTGTCTGGACAAACTTGTAAAATATGTTCAACATAGACTAATATCTGTGTATCATGCTCTATCAAAACTGTTCTTCTTTTCTGGATCAATGAAAAACTACAAATTTACATAGAAAAAAATATAATGAAAGTGTACACACACCAAAAAGTCCTTTTAGTTGGATTACCTAATAACTTTCAATTAATGAAAATGGAATGGATATAAAAGTGAGACAGATATTCTATCAAAATAGATTCAATTAAGGAATTCACAGAAAACAAGTACAGGTTTTTTTTTTTTTTTTTAAATGAGATTATGTATTTATTATACAGTCTATACACCATTATTGTCAGCCTTTACTTTTGCTGCTAATATCTTCAGAAATAAACAGAAATAACCAAATTTATATAAACTTGTTTTATCATTTGCTGTTTTTTTCTTTATTACCATCAGTTATTAATAGACCAAAAGCTGTTTCATTCATTCTTTTTTTTTTCAGAAGATTATTCTACTTTATGTACTGAAATGACAAGGGTGACAACAATTGTAAGCAAGACTGTAAAATTGTCGGCAGATTTCTAATGAAAGCAGAGATGTTATTAGATGTATAATGAGGAGTTAAAGAAGTGAGTCAAATTAATCTTCAACATAAACAAAAAAAGAAAAACAATCTTTAAATGTTCTTAATGATTATCTATAATTGAACTGATTAGAGTTAATCAATATCTAAAACATTCAAACTTAAAACATTATTGTTGCTATATTAATATCTATTTCAAGTTCATTTTCATGTAATTTTATCAGCTGACCATTTATCTATTCAGGAATGTTTTGATGGGAATTATTGCATTCTTTAAACCGATCCCTTTTTAAAATTTATCCCATTAAATCTTTGATAAATAAAATTAAAATGAACTAAAATGCACTTTTTTGGCCAAATAAAACAGTCTCATCAAAAGATTAATAGTCTTTAGAGATTTAAAAAAAATCTTTATAGAAAAAAAAAAAAAAGACAAGAGAATAATTAGGAGTATTTTTTTTTTACTATTTTGTAAAAATGACAATAGCTTCACTGCCTATTCACTCTCTTTTTTTTTTAGTCAGGAAAAAAAAATTGAATCTCAAAGTGATTAAGCTGAAGTGAATTAAATGATTCCTTAATTTTGCTGATAGTTTTAATGAGTGTCAAGATACATTTCAACTGTCTTGTTATTTTACAACAAAAGATATTGACAACCTGGAAGTATTTCCTCTGTGTGTGTGTGTGTGTGTGTGTGTGTGTGTGTGCAAGTTTGAAATGTAGAGTTATACTGGCTATAAGAGTTTCTCTAAATATATCTATATGCATACATTTCTGTAGAGCCAGTGTTGATCAGATAATACCTTATCATGAAGAAATAATCAAAGTTGGTTAATTATTAGGAATATTAACTAGTTCCTTGTGAAGGACAAGAATTTACAAGTTAGAATAAAACTGAATAATCCATTTGAAATGGCAGTTGCAATAAATAAAAAGTAAATTAAATCAAAGTAATTTTTGTTAATAATTATTTCTTATCTGGTAAGATACTTTTTTTTTCAAACTTATTGGAATAAAGTAAAAAGTTTCTAATGTCAATCTATCATCATCATCATCATCATCATCAATGATGATAATGTCAATATAAATCTTTTTCTTATAACCCAAATTGACAGAATAATTAAAAATTATCCAATCTTCAAATCGCAAGTGTTGATAATTTGCTTTCGGTTTTAAGCCTAATTACTTAGAAAATACATGAATCCATCTTGTCTCTCCACAGCTATGTGTAAACAGTAGGATATATTGGGTTCTTTAGCCATGGTTAGGCAACTGGGAGAAGGAAAACTGAATTTAAACCAGTTTAAAAATTGGCCTTGTGTCACATCCTGCCGTGGTGGAGGGGTTGAGTAAATATTTTTGTAGTTAGAAGCCAAATTATTTCGAAGATGGTTAAAACATTTAAAGAAGACTTTTGGGGAAAATTTATAACTGCTTTATCCTCAATGATCATAGAATTAAATATTGGATAAGTAGAGTATTTAAAAGGTAAAGATATTAATCATGCTAATATGATATTGTTTAATAGAAAATCTAGAGAGAGATAAATTCATTTTCATCAAATATGAAAGAAAAGTAATAATACAAAAGGATATAAGAAATCAACCCAAATGTCATATAAAATAATATTTATCATTAAATTGGTTTTAAGGATTTATGCTACATTGAATTTTTTTTAACTATTGCAATTTTTTCCTTGAAAGAAAAAAATTCATATATAAGCTATAACATTCAAACCATTATAGTTTACACAATGATAAAAGATTTTTTGCATAATACTTAAATTTAAAGAAATAGTATTGATTTTTTTACAAATTTATTTGATTTTTTTTCAATTAAAATGTTTTATATTTGCTTTCATTAGAAACAGATTATCATAATAATTTGGAATACAAAATAAAACATTTACAGATTTTTAATATGAAGAAAAAAAAGAAAAGAAAAAAAGTAAGTAAGTTGGCGGAGTGGCAACAGTCGATATCAACCGGGCAGCAAGGGAGTCTATCTCTTTTTTGCTAGCGCTAGACCAGGGAGGAACATTTTTGCTGAGGTGGAGCGCCACATCTACTGTCAGCTTCCTACTTAACCGCACTGATCAGATTACACAATCTGTGCTACTACTCATGCACTGAGTTGGCAAGGATTGGTATTAAATCAGGAATCTTGACATTCTTAGGCAGGTGTTCTATTGACTGAGCTAAACCAGCCTTTATTTTTAATATCTAACAGTTATATAAAAGAAAAAAAGGAAAGATCACATTTTAAAATGTATTTTTAATAAATACAAAAGATTAATAATTTCAGTTTGAAAATTGAAAATAAATAAAATGATATCCATAGATCTATACAATTCACAAATAGTTGTGAATATATAGACATACACACATACAATAATGATTTTAAAATGTAACACTAACTAAATATCTATGTCGATATTAAAAAATAATTCTAATACATCAATCATGTAATAAATATCTCACTCACTCACTCACTCACACACACACAGCTGATGAAAGTGAAATGAATGAATAAAAATTAAATACTTATTAGAATTTCTTCATCTTTATTTCATTTTTATCTTAGCCTAATTGGATGGCCTGAAACCACTAATTTACATATCTTCTTCTTTTTCTTCTTGTGAAGTTTAGCAGAAGAGAATTCAGCTAAGAAGAGAAAGGGCAAATTTATCCAACCAATATTTATACCAATCAGTCACATTTTGAATTTGGCTCATTTCACACTGCTAAAAAAAAAAAGCCAGTGGCTAAGAAGATGATTTTTCCATATGAACCTAAGCCAAGTGCATATCAACAGTAATATATCTTTTAGCAACTGACGAGATGAAAGCATCTTGATATAATTCTGATGAAGAGATGAAAACTAACTCAAAAGTTTTTCATTAGAGAAAACTAATCAAAGTCAAATTAGTTCAAATTGAAAAAAAAAAAAAAAAAAAAAAAAAATGAAAATAATAAGAAACCAAAAAAACGCTGTAATTTTCTTTATTTTCAAAGGAAATTTTTTGCCCTACATAAGTGATTAATCTTTTGATTTGTACTTATTAAGTTAACTTGCCACACTATAGGGAATAAATAGAAAAGGTATTCATTGATTGGACTCAAAAGCAGGTTATCATAAAGCATTTGAAATAGGAAAATAATTTGTATGCATATTTTCCAATAAATGCATTTTTTTTTTTTTTAACTTTTTTTTTTTTCAGTTTGGGGATACAATATTCACACTTAAATCTCAAATGGACCATAATAAATATTAAAGTTGAGATTGATTTTTCAAAATAAATTCTTGATTGTGTTTATATTTTACATTATCAAATTTTCAGGAAAAATGTTTTAAAACTTCTAAGGAAAGTTTGATTAAAATGTTTGAAAGTAGAAAATATTGAGACATTTAATATTTTTACTTTTATAGAGCAAAATAGAAAAAAGGTTTTAATTTTGGTTAATCTTGAGATTTTAGACTTTAAATGAATATTTCTGTAAAATAAGAAAAGAAAAGATCTTCAAAATTATGAGAAAATTAGAATTATAAGTTTAGAACAATATTGGTAAAAAGGCAAATTAGAAATATGTTACAAAATCTAAAATAAAATGTACAACTTGAAATGATTAAGTTAAACTATCTAATAAATTTCTAGGAAAAAGTTTTTGTATTTAATTTTACTCAATAACCACTAATTAGACTAGAAACAGTTCTTTTTTTTCAAATATTTGAGAAAAATAATCTTAATACTGTAAAAAAACAAAAAAAATTCTTTTAAAATTTTTTTTTATTATTTAGGAATATAAAAAAAAACAAAGTCCTATTCTTATATATTATATAAAAGTAGAGTCACCTTTGGAACTACAAGGTTCCTAGTTTGATACTGACCCTTGCCAACTCAACACATGAGTAGCACAACTTGGATCTATGCAGTAAAATGGGGAGTTGATGGTAGATGTGGGCTCTACCTCATATAAAAAAAATCTCCCTGGTCTAGCACTTGCTGTCTGGCTGATACTGAAATACTACGCTTATTTTTTTTTACTTACTTAGAAATATTTCAACTTTTAAAAAAGTTTCTATTTTCTTACAAAATTTGAAAGATTCTTTTTTTTTTTTCCTCCTTTAAATTTCTATCCCCCTAAAGCCTGTGCTAATTTCTTGTTTGGAATCCAGTGTTTTTGTTATTTATTTTTTTTAATGAAGAACCAACCAAATTGTTTGATGGTTTAACAACATTGACAGATGTGAATGCAGTTGACAAAAAGTAGACAAAAGCCAAGTTGAAAGATTGCTGCTGCTGCTGCTGCTGATTTCTTTTATATGCACAGATTACACAAACATTCAGTTTATAACAACAACAACAACAACAATAGTAATAATAATAATACAAACAAAGGAAAAAAAAAAAAAACAAGTTGAAAACAACATGCTAGAATAATCCTAGCAATCCTGTAACCTGACCAGGAATGGTAACTATGACTTTGCATGGATAGTTTCTTCTTCTTCTTCTTCTTCTTCTTCTAGTGGCTAAGCAGAAAAAGAATTTCATAATCACTAATACAAAAAACAGCTGCTGTTTCTTTCATCTGGTAAGACAAGAGTGGACGCTTGGCCGACCATTGAACAATTTACAGTGGTGTGAGCTTGGGAAATGCATAAATCAGGCAGGGAACACACATCCCTCCCACAACCACACACTTCTCCTCCACCCCTCATCACCACACTTCCAGTGGTTAATCCTTAGATGGGACTCATTTCCCCTGGCTTAGAATCCGACAAAGAGGATTATCTGGCCAAACTCAGATTTCTGTTGCTTAGCAACACACTTGGCAAGCAAAATTAAAGAAAAGAGAAGATTAGCAAGTACATTTTCCATGTCAGCTTATATCCAGATGGAGATCAAAATGAAAATTGCAAATAGAACAGCAAGAGAAAGCCATTGAGATTATCAGGGAAGAGAAACATTTTTCATACTCACTCTCTCTCTCTCTCTCTCTCTCTCTCTCTCTCTCTTTAAACTAAATCCACCCCCCCCTTTTTTTTTTTACTCACTCCCTATTTTGCACCTTTCTTTCTAGATCTAAATATAGCTGCAAGGAAACTTACATAAAGAAAGTTAAAAACAAGACAAGAAAACAAAATTGGTAGAAAGATGTTAAAATATAACAACAACAAAAAGAAAGAAAAAAAGCTGACTGAATAAAAGGAACAAACTAGTTATTTCTGCATTGTTCTGTAATTATGAAGTTGGTGAAAAAGAGGGAGAAGGAATTAAAAGGAGGAGGGGGAGGAGCAGAAAAATCAATGCAGAAAAATAGAAAGTGAATGCAAACCAAATTGGTTGAATGTTTTATTGTAGTGTGTGTGTGTGTGTGTGTGTGTGTGATGTCCAAGTCCTTCAACATCAGCAAACTGATCAGGTTTAGAGGAACAACCAAATATATTGAGGACATGAGGATACATATATAAAGAGGAGGAGTTAAAGGAAACAAAAAAAATAAAGAAATAAAAGCAAAAACCAAAATATTCAGAGGCAAAATACACATACAATAACATTTTTAGTTTTCATATACACAAATACACACACAACTCCCCCGCCCACTAAAGTGCGTGTGTGTGTGTGTGTGTGTGTGTGTTGTAGCAGTTACTTTCCTCAAAACTGTTTATCTGGATTAGTAGATTTTTAAAAATCCATTAAACTGGAAAGAGAAGATTATTGAACAATATCTAAATGGTAAAAATGGAGAAAGAAGATTTAAAAAATTTTTTTTTTAGCCTGAAGGACTTGAAAAATGACATCACTAAGCAAATTCCGTAAACAGAATCATAAAAGCCAAAGTGAAGAAAATGATTTTACAAGATAAAACCTTGAATATACAACCAAGTGAAACACTGTGGATAAAATGTAAAAATAACAAAAATATAATAGTTTTTAAAATTTGTCTTAATGCTAATGATGCCTCATGCCAAACATCACAATGAATGTCAGTATTGTCATGTAACGGTTTAAATAGAAACGGCTTAATATAGATTTCTCATTAGAGTGAGGAGAGGAGATGAGAAATCTTAGAAGGGCGAACGTTTCTCATTTATTTGCAAGCCAAATACATGATGATGAGAGAAAGACAAAAAAGGACAATGTGAATAAAAGATGTCTTTTTTAACAATAAGATAAAGAACAGAAATACATTTAGCCAAGATCAAATATACACAAAAGGGCGGGGGGGGGTGGCATTTACGAACTAATACAATGTTGTTAAAACTGAAATAGTCAGGCAGTGGCGCAATAGAGCTAATAAAATGAAACAACACAAGAAAATACAGACATTAATAATCTCTTTAGATTTATCCTATAGACTAACTAAAGTCGACTGTAAACAAGAGAAACAGATAAAATATTAGAGAATTAAATTTATTATTGCAAGTTAAAACTTTATATAATCAATAACAAAGCCACAAAAACCTTTCAAAATTATATTAATGTCATTTTCTAATAAAATAAACTGATAACTCTTATAAAAGAAATGATTTTCTATATAAATATTTTAGAGAGTATCCATGGCAACAGGCAAGTTCAAAGTATCAATTATTACTGAAGCTTTTAGAAAGTTTCATTTTGTTCTGTAAATTGAAACTTCCGTCAACAAGGCCAGTGAGAATTTGAAACTATTATTTCGTACTATTTGTCAGAATTTTTGAGATGAGGCTTGATAATTTGTATTATTCAAACTATTGTCCTCATCTTTATTATTATACTTACAATGTTCAACCAATGTGCCCTCCAGCCTTCTTCAGATGTTTCTTGTCAAACTCAGGAACCTTCTCTTCAAAGTCGGGAACCTTCATGTCATAATTGAGTTGCACACATGGTGCAACAGATATAAGGGTTGAGTTGATACAGTTCTAAGTGACAATCGTCTCTAGGTTGCAGGTTTCAATCCTGACCAAAGGTGATAATAACATTGAATACTTAACATAGCTCAACACTTGTACTCGTCATGGTTAATGGAATGAGAACAGTCTACCCCCGTGGACTGAATAAAGGGTTCGGTTTGAAGTTCATGAAGGATCCTGATTACAACATGAAGGCTCCCAAGTTCAACAAGAAGGTTACAGAGTTCACAAGAAACATCTGAAGAAGAACGGAGGACACATCGGCCAAGACATTATGTATATAACAATAAAGATGAGGACAAAAGTTTGAAAATCCGAATAATGCATTTCTTACTAATTTTTGAATTAAAAGATATACAATGAAGATGACTACTGGTGCTGTCTATTTGATTCTTAAGATGCTAAAAAAAGAAAGAAGAAAACTTAATAGAGCACCGTCAATCACTTAAACTAAAATAACAATCTGAAAGGGAATTAAGAATCAAAAACTGCCATTCATCATGAAAGGGTTTTTAAATTTAAAATAAGGTTTATAAAGCTAAAAGCAAAAAACTTATTGTTTTTGAACAAATAAAATGACTGACTGTCCACAAAATCTGTTTAAAGCTTAACTCATTTCAATATTTAGAGAGTTAAAGATTATCAATCCTATAATGACCATGTGATTTCAATCAACAGAATGTTTTCAAAGTTTCATATTATTAGTAACTTAATAATATCAGGCTTAACAAATTAATGACGTTTCTCTAGTGAAATGCAACAGGGACAATATTTACCAAGAGATGAAATCAAATCCACAAACCCTTTAGAAATTTCCCAGAACATTTAGGAAGAATTAAGTAATGATCAGTGTCTAATATAGGGTTATTAAATCAATAGTCAAATATGAGATGAGGGGAGAGGAAGGGAATAAAAATATGAGGGAAAAGATGGGGTGGGGGTGGGGGTAAGTTGAACAAATGCCAAAAGACAAAGTCTATAAAGATAGAAAGGGAAGAAATATAAAGTGGAGAGAAAAGAGAGCAAAGTTGTAAAATAGTCTATAGATGAAGAGGAAGAAAGAAAAAAATAGAAAGGAATTGTAAATATTAACTGAATGTGGATGAGAGAGGGGGGATTAACAAAATAAATAAGGAGAGAGAGAGAGAGAGAGAGAGAGAGAGGGTAACCAGGATAGATTTTTGACCTTCCTTTTCTGCCCATTGCTAATATGTAGTGAACAAATCATTTGAATAGACAAAAAAACTTCTGTTTAATTGTTTCCCTTGGCTAATCAAGTGCTCCTCATCCCCTCCCCTCCTCCTCTTGATTTGGCAACCATTTTATTTTAATGTGATTAGCCACTTTCTAGTTTCTCTTTTTAGCCTTTTATTTATTTCTTTAGTCTTTTTGCTTCATTTCTATCCATCTAAAAAATATGATTCAATAACATTTTCTACTGAAATTGTCAAGAATTTGAAGAACATAAAAGGGTTAAAGTAAAGAGAAACTTTCTAGGCAGAGAGTAATAGATCCTCCAGTTGTCTTTTCTGGAAAACGTAAGTAAAGTAGTGGGGTGGCCTATTGTTGATATCAGCTGGACAGCGAGGGAGTCTATCTCCTTTTCACTAGTGCTAGACCAAGAATATTGTCTTTATGTTTGAGATGAAGCACCACACCTACTATTAGCTCCCTACTTTACTGCACAGAAGATGTGCTACTCATCCGGTGAGTTGGTGAGGGTTGGTATTGAACCTGGATCTTAGTGGTTTCTAGGCAGATACTCTACCAACTGAGCTAAACCAACCACTACAGCCAACTTATCTCTTAGCCATTACTTTAATTCTATTCTTTATTCTTGATTTCTAATAATCTAATATTGTTAGCAACTTATTAGAAGGCTTAACAACTTAATGAAGTTTCTAATGAAATATAATGGGGATAATATTTACCAACAAATGTCGCTCTTTTTATTTCTATTATCAAAAGGAATATTAAGCACATTGCAAGCATAGGTCAATATTAGATCATAATCCATGATGTTGGGTTAGTGATACTAATTACTTTGATGTAAAAAAAAAAAAAAGTTTGATTACAAGGTCCTTCCCAGTTTGTCCAATGGTGGCATGTTCTTAAAATATAGATATCAACTATTTTCAATATAAATAATAATGTTGAGATAATCCAGGCTAAAGCTCACTAATCTGGAATTTGATAATTTGCTGATTAAGAACAAAGAGTTGAATCTGGCACTGAAATCAATGAATATTTTCTTTTCTTTCTTTATTGTACTGACTAATCTGCTTGTATTTGAATGATGGGATAATGAATT
The DNA here is from genome assembly GCA_023376005.1 of Doryteuthis pealeii. Lineage (NCBI taxonomy): Eukaryota > Metazoa > Mollusca > Cephalopoda > Myopsida > Loliginidae > Doryteuthis > Doryteuthis pealeii. The sequence goes on along the minus strand of JALAJA010001367.1, from coordinate 12,603 downwards.
TGTCAGCAGAAATCATACATAATTTGGCACAATCAATGAATTGATTTATTAAGAAACCTGTTAACTTAAGTTTTCCAGAATTAGGAAAATCCAATCTAATATGAATAAACAGATTCAAAATTGGGATATAAAATTTGAAAACAAATAAAAGGAACTTTCCAGAATAGAAAAAAATGTCAACATTAGACTCTCGGCAAATATTTAGCAGTAAAAGTCTTAACTTGAAAAGCTCACAATATTATCCGGTTTGTAGCAATTCAGACAGGAAATCAACAAAAATGTTCAAGTGTAAAAGAATAGTGACTAGTAGCAATAGTAAACTAATAGGGTTGTTGTTGTTTGTTTTGTTGCAAAGAGTGCCAAGTTAGAAACAAAACAGGAATGCTTCAAATTCTTGCTCTAACTGCTTTTACAGAATGTTGTCACCAGAACTGGTTATAGCATCAATGGATAATGGCAGCCATATACAAAAAGATTTATGAATGATCAGATGGAAATCAGAATAGGAAGAAAAAATGTTAACATGTTCAAATGGTAATAGCAATAAGCCAGACTTATATAAAGGGAAATGAATCATAGAAAAGGATTTGCAGTGTTCACTGTTGCTCATGATTTAGATAAACTGTTATGTTTGGATTAGAAAAAAAAAAAGAAACATTTTTGCTTTGAAACAAAGGTTATTTTAAAAACAAAATTAATGAGCATAAATTTGCTGCCACCTGTTAATTTAGACAATTACAAGAGTGTGTGTTTATCATATAGTGTGCTAATACTTATTGAGAGGGTAATGGGAGATAAGCAAGGACAAGAAGGTCATGAGGAATATATCACTTAATGTAAACATAAGAAGGAGATGATAGAAAAGAAGAGAAAATAAAAGATACAAAAAATGAATATATTCTTGAAATTGAGTAATGAAGCAAAGTGGTTCCTGACATTTTGGCTTTGCCAGTAATTTGCAATGCACTTTTACAGAATTCTTTCTCCTTAATTTCATCAGTGTAAAAGAAAAATTCAGATAGAGGCTGAAAAGCAAGGAAAAGCCACAGTGATAGGTGGCAGGGGAAGAAACAAACATCTAATAATAGGGAATTAAAGTGAGGGCTAGCAATGGATAAACAAAAGGGATAAACAGCTAGGAGAAAGGAAGGGAAAAATAAAAACAGAAGCGATACAATAATAATAGTGCAAATAAAAGGGAGTTTAGATACTAGAGTCTTACTAAGAGTAGAAGTTTAATGAAAGGATCAGTTTAAGAATGAAAGGGAAGTAAGGTTAAGATGGTTTATAAGAATAATAGAAAGAAGAAGGTAGAATAATTGTAAAAGAAAGATAAAATAATAAGGGCAAAGAGGGATATATGTAATAAAAAGGGGACAATTAGAAGGAGAAACTGTCTATAAAGAAAGGATAAACAGAGATTTACAGATAGAAAATCCACCATGAAAGAGAGAGGAGAGAGAGAGAGAGAGAGAGAGAAGAGAGAGAGAGAGAGAGAGAGACTGAAAGGAAGAAAGTGATGGTGGTGAGGGAGAAGAGGAGATAGGGGAGCGGGTGATAAGGATAAACCAAAGAGGCAGTGGGGAGAAGAAGAAGAGAAGAAAAAGATAAATATAAATAGGAGAATTAAGCACGAGAGGGTGGGTAGAGTAAAAGCTAGCAATTCATTCAAGTTGCTTTTCCACATAGTCAAGTTAAAACGAGTTAATCATCAACTAAGATTACTTATCAACAATTGCTGTACAAACATGATCAAGCAAATGGATTGCTTAGCTTTTTACTGCTACCACCCTTCTTGCATTTATTTTTCTCCTATTTATATTTAATCTTTTTCTTCTTCTCTACTTCTTTCCCCTGTTCCTCTTGGTTTTCCCTTATCACCCGCCTCCCTATCTCTCTCTCCCTCACCCACATCACTTTCTTCCTTTTCAGTCTCTCTCTCTCTCTCCTCTCTTTCCTTCCTCTTCTCCCCTTCCCTCTCTCTCTCTCTCTCTCTCTCTCTCTTCATGGTGTTTGATTTTCTATCTGTAAATCTCTGTTTATCCTTTCCTATATAGACTTTTCTCTTCAATTGTCCCCTTTTTTTTTTATTATCATTATATCTCTTTGGCCCTTATTATTTATCTTCTTTCATTATCTACCTTCTCTTTCTATTATTCTATACCATCTTAACCTTACTTCCCTTTCATCTCTTACTGATCCTTTCATTAAACTTTACTCCTTAGTAAGACTCAGTATCTAATCCCTTTTAATTTGCACTATTATTTATGTATCTCTTCTGTTTTTATTTTTCCCTTCTTTCTCCCTAGCTGTTTAATCCCTTTTGTTTATCCATTGCTAGCCTCACTTTAATTCCCTATTATTTAGATGTTTGTTTCTTCCCCTGCACCTATCACTGTGGCTTTTCCCTTGCCTTTTCAGCCTCTATCTGATATTTTCTTTTACACTGATGAAATTAAGGTGAGAAAGAATTCTGTAAAAGTGCATTGCAAATTACTTGGCAAAGCCCAAAATGTCAGGAACCACTTTGCTTCATTACTCAATTTCAAGAATATATTCATTTTTGTATCTTTTTATTTCTTCTTCTTTTCTATCATCTCCTTCTTATGTTTACATTAAGTGAATATATTCCTCATGACCTTCTTGTCCTTCCTTATCTCCCACTTACCCTCTCAATAAGTATTAGCACACTATATGATAAACACACACTCTTGTAATTGTCTAAATTAACAGGTTGGCAGCAAATATTATGCTCATTATTTTTGTTTTTAAATAACCTTTTTGTTTCAAAAGCAAAAATGTTTCTTTTTTTTTCTAATCCAAACATAACAGTTTATCTAAATCATGAGCAACAGATGACACTGCAAATCCTTTTCTATGATTTCATTTTCCCTTTTTATATAAAGTCTGGCTTATTGCTATTACCATTTGAACATGTTAACATTTTTTCTTCCTATTCTGATTTCCATCTGATCATTCATAAAATCTTTTTGTATATGGCTGCCATTATCCATTGATGCTATAACCAGTTCTGGTGACAACATTCTGTAAAAGCAGTTAGAGCAAGAATTTGAAGCATTCCCTGTTTTGGTTTCTAACTTGGCACTCTTTGCAACAACAACAACAACAACAACACCTATTAGTTTACTATTGCTACTAGTCACTATTCTTTTACACTTGAACATTTTTTGTTGATTTCCTGTCTGAATTGCTACAAACCGGATAATATTGTGAGCTTTTCAAGTTAAGACTTTATACTTGGCTAAATATTTGCCGAGAGTCTAATGTTGACATTTTTTCTATTCTGGAAAGTTCCTTTTATTTGTTTTCAAATTTTATATCCCAATTTTGAATCTGTTTATTCATATTAGATTGGATTTTCCTAATTCTGGAAAACTTAAGTTAGCAGGTTTCTTAATAAATCAATTCATTGATTGTGCCAAATTATGTATGATTTCTGCTGACAATTCATTATCCCATCATTCAAATACAAGCAGATTAGTCAGTACAATAAAGAAAGAAAAGAAAATATTTCATTGAGTTTCAGTGCCAGATTCAAACTCTTTGTTCTTAATCAGCAAATTATCAAATTCCAGATTAGTGAGCTTTAGCCTGGATTATCTCAACATTATTATTTATATTGAAAATAGTTGATATCTAATATTTTAAGAACATGCCACCATTGGACAAACTGGGAAGGACCTTGTAATCAAACTTCTTTTTTTTTTTTTACATCAAAGTAATTAGTATCACTAACCCAACATCATGGATTGATCTAATATTGACCTATGCTTGCAATGTGCTTAATATTCCTTTTGATAATAGAAATAAAAAGAGCGACATTTGTTGGTAAATATTATCCCCATTATATTTCATTAGAAACTTCATTAAGTTGTTAAGCCTCTAATAAGTTGCTAACAATATTAGATTATTAGAAATCAAGAAGAATAGAATTAAAGTAATGGCTAAGAGATAAGTTGGCTGTAGTGTTGGTTTTAGCTCAGTTGGTAGAGTATCTGCCTAGAAACCACTAAGATCCAGGTTCAATACCAACCCTCACCAACTCACCGGATGAGTAGCACATCTTCTGTGCAGTAAAGTAGGGAGCTAATAGTAGTGTGGTGCTTCATCTCAAAAACATAAAGACAATATTCTTGGTCTAGCACTAGTGAAAAGGAGATAGACTCCCTCGCTGTCCAGCTGAATATCAACAATAGGCCACCCCACTACTTTACTTACGTTATTCCAGAAAAGACAACTGGAGGATCTATTACTCTCTGCTAGAAAGTTTTCTCTTACTTTAACCCTTTTTTATGTCTTTCAATTCTTGACAATTTCAGTAGAAAATGTTATTGAATCATATTTTTAGATGGATAGAAATGAAGCAAAAAGCCTAAAGAAATAAATAAAAGGCTAAAAAGAGAAAACTAGAAAGTGGCTAATCACATAAAATAAAATGGTTGCCAAATCAAGAGGAGGAGGGGGAGGGGATGAGAGGCACTTGATTAGCCAAGGGAAACAATTAAACAGAAGTTTTTTTGTCTATTCAAATGATTTGTTCACTACATAATTAGCAATGGGCAGAAAAGGAAGGTCAAAAATCTATCCTGGTTACCTCTCTCTCTCTCTCTCTCTCTCTCTCTCTCCTTATTTATTTTGTAATCCCCCTCTCTCATCCACATTCATTAATATTTACAATTCCTTTTCTATTTTTTTTCTTTCTTCCTCTTCATCTATAGACTATTTACAACTTTGCTCTCTTTCTCTCCACTTTATATTTCTTCCCTTTCTATCTTTAATAGACTTTGTCTTTTGGCATTTGTTCAACTTACCCCCACCCACCCCATCTTTCCCTCATATTTTTATTCCCTTCCTCTCCCTCATCTCATATTTGACTATTGATTTAATAACCCTATATTAGACACTGATCATTACTTAATTCTTCCTAATGTTTGGGAAATTTCTAAGGTTTTGTGGATTTGATTTTCATCTCTTGGTAAATATTGTCCCTGTTGCATTTCACTAGAGAACGTCATTAAATTTGTTAAGCCTGATATTATAAGTTACTAATAATATGAAACTTTGAAAACATTCTGTTGATTGAAATCACATGGTCATTATAGGATTGATAATCTTTAACTCTCTAAATATTGAAATGAGTTAAGCTTTAAACAGATTTGTGGACAGTCAGTCATTTTATTTGTCAAAACATAAGTTTTTTGCTTTTTAGCTTTATAAACCTTATTTTAAATTTAAAAACCCTTTCATGATGAATGGCAGTTTTTGATTCTTAATTCCCTTTTCAGATTGTTATTTTAGTTTAAGTGATTGACGGTGCTCTATTAAGTTTTTTTTTCTTTTTTTTTAGCATCTTAAGAATCAAATAGACAGCACCAGTAGTCATCTTCATTGTATATCTTTAATTCAAAAATTAGTAAGAATGCATTATTCGGATTTTTCAAACTTTTGTCCTCATCTTATTGTTATATACATAATGTCTTGGCCATGTGTCCTCCGTTCTTCTTCAGATGTTTCTTGTGAACTCTGTAACCTTCTTGTTGAACTTGGGAGCCTTCATGTTGTAATCAGGATCCTTCATGGAACTTCGAACCGAACCCTTTATTCAGTCCACGGGGGTAGACTGTTCTCATTCCATTAACCATGACCGAGTACAAGTGTTGAGCTATGTTAAGTATTCAATGTTATTATCACCTTTGGTCAGGATTGAAACCTGCAACCTAGAGACGATTGTCACTTAGAACTGTATCAACTCAACCCTTATATCTGTTGCACCATGTGTGCAACTCAATTATGACATGAAGGTTCCCGACTTTGAAGAGAAGGTTCCTGAGTTTGACAAGAAACATCTGAAGAAGGCTGGAGGGCACATTGGTTGAAACATTGTAAGTATAATAATAAAGATGAGGACAATAGTTTGAATAATACAAATTATCAAGCCTCATCTCAAAAATTCTGACAAATAGTACGAAATAATAGTTTTCAAATTCTCACTGGCCTTGTTGACGGAAGTTTCAATTTACAGAACAAAATGAAACTTTCTAAAAGCTTCAGTAATAATTGATACTTTGAACTTGCCTGTTGCCATGGATACTCTCTAAAATATTTATATAGAAATCATTTCTTTTATTAAGAGTTATCAGTTTATTTTATTTAGAAAATGACATTAATATAATTTTGAAAGGTTTTTGTGGCTTTGTTATTGATTATATAAAGTTTTTAACTTGCAATAATAAATTTAATTCTCTAATATTTTATCTGTTTCTCTTGTTTACAGTCGACTTTAGTTAGTCTATAGGATAAATCTAAAGAGATTATTAATGTCTGTATTTTCTTGTGTTGTTTCATTTTATTAGCTCTATTGCCGCACTGCCTGACTATTTCAGTTTTAACAACATTGTATTAGTTCGTAAATGCCACCCCCCCCGCCCTTTTGTGTATATTTGATCTTGGCTAAATGTATTTCTGTTCTTTATCTTATTGTTAAAAAAGACATCTTTTATTCACATTGTCCTTTTGTTGTCTTTCTCTCATCATCATGTATTTGGCTTGCAAATAAATGAGAAACGTTCGCCCTTCTAAGATTTCTCATCTCCTCTCCTCACTCTAATGAGAAATCTATATTAAGCCGTTTCTATTTAAACCGTTACATGACAATACTGACATTCATTGTGATGTTTGGCATGAGGCATCATTAGCATTAAGACAAATTTTAAAAACTATTATATTTTTGTTTATTTTTACATTTTATCCACAGTGTTTCACTTGGTTGTATATTCAAGGTTTTATCTTGTAAAATCATTTTCTTCACTTTGGCTTTTATGATTCTGTTTACGGAATTTGCTTAGTGATGTCATTTTTCAAGTCCTTCAGGCTAAAAAAAAAATTTTTTAAATCTTCTTTCTCCATTTTTACCATTTAGATATTGTTCAATAATCTTCTCTTTCCAGTTTAATGGATTTTTAAAAATCTACTAATCCAGATAAACAGTTTTGAGGAAAGTAACTGCTACACACACACACACACACACACACACACACGCACTTTAGTGGGCGGGGGAGTTGTGTGTGTATTTGTGTATATGAAAACTAAAAATGTTATTGTATGTGTATTTTGCCTCTGAATATTTTGGTTTTGCTTTTATTTCTTTATTTCTTTTTGTTTCCTTTAACTCCTCCTCTTTATATATGTATCCTCATGTCCTCAATATATTTTGGTTGTTCCTCTAAACCTGATCAGTTGCTGATGTTGAAGGACTTGGACATCACACACACACACACACACACACACTACAATAAAACATTCAACCAATTTGGTTTGCATTCACTTTCTATTTTTCTGCATTGATTTTTCTGCTCCTCCCCCTCCTCCTTTTAATCCTTCTCCCTCTTTTTCACCAATTCATAATTACAGAACAATGCAGAAATAACTAGTTTGTTCCTTTTATTCAGTCAGCTTTTTTTTCTTTCTTTTTGTTGTTGTTATATTTTAACATCTTTCTACCAATTTTTGTTTTCTTGTCTTGTTTTTAAACTTTCTTTATGTAAGTTTCCTTGCAGCTATATTTAGATCTAGAAAGAAAGGTGCAAAATAGGGAGTGAGTAAAAAAAAAAAGGGGGGGTGGATTTAGTTTAAAGAGAGAGAGAGAGAGAGAGAGAGAGAGAGAGAGTGAGTATGAAAAATGTTTCTCTTCCCTGATAATCTCAATGGCTTCTCTTGCTGTTCTATTTGCAATTTTCATTTTGATCTCCATCTGGATATAAGCTGACATGGAAAATGTACTTGCTAATCTTCTCTTTTCTTAATTTTGCTTGCCAAGTGTGTTGCTAAGCAACAGAAATCTGAGTTTGGCCAGATAATCCTCTTTGTCGGATTCTAAGCCAGGGAAATGAGTCCCATCTAAGGATTAACCACTGGAAGTGTGGTGATGAGGGGGGGGTGGAGGAGAAGTGTGTGTGTGGGAGGGGATGTGTGTTCCCTGCCTGATTTATGCATTTCCCAAGCTCACACCACTGTAAATTGTTCAATGGTCGGCCAAGCGTCCACTCTTGTCTTACCAGATGAAAGAAACAGCAGCTGTTTTTGTATTAGTGATTATGAAATTCTTTTTCTGCTTAGCCACTAGAAGAAGAAGAAGAAGAAGAAGAAGAAACTATCCATGCAAAGTCATAGTTACCATTCCTGGTCAGGTTACAGGATTTGCTAGGATTATTCTAGCATGTTGTTTTCAACTTGTTTTTTTTTTTTTTCCTTTGTTTGTATTATTATTATTACTATTGTTGTTGTTGTTGTTGTTATAAACTGAATGTTTGTGTAATCTGTGCATATAAAAGAAATCAGCAGCAGCAGCAGCAGCAATCTTTCAACTTGGCTTTTTGTCTACTTTTTGTCAACTGCATTCACATCTGTCAATGTTGTTAAACCATCAAACAATTTGGTTGGTTCTTCATTAAAAAAAATAAATAACAAAACACTGGATTCCAAACAAGAAATTAGCACAGGCTTTAGGGGGATAGAAATTTAAAGGAGGAAAAAAAAAAAGAATCTTTCAAATTTTGTAAGAAAATAGAAACTTTTTTAAAAGTTGAAATATTTCTAAGTAAGTAAAAAAAATAAGCGTAGTATTGTCAGTATCAGCCAGACAGCAAGTGCTAGACCAGGGAGATTTTTTTTGCATATGAGGTAGAGCGCCACATCTACCATCAACTCCCCATTTTACTGCATAGATCCAAGTTGTGCTACTCATGTGTTGAGTTGGCAAGGGTCAGTATCAAACTAGGAACCTTGTAGTTCCAAGGTGACTCTACTTTTATATAATATATAAGAATAGGACTTTGTTTTGTTTTATATTCCTAAATAATAAAAAAAATTTTAAAAGAATTTTTTTTTGTTTTTTACAGTATTAAGATTATTTTTCTCAAATATTTGAAAAAATAAGAACTGTTTCTAGTCTAATTAGTGGTTATTGAGTAAAATTAAATACAAAACTTTTTCCTAGAAATTTATTAGATAGTTTAACTTAATCATTTCAAGTTGTACATTTTTATTTAGATTTTGTAACATATTTCTAATTTGCCTTTTTACCAAATATTGTCTAAACTTATAATTCTAATTTTCTCATAATTTTTGAAGATCTTTTCTTTTCTTATTTTACAGAAATATTCATTAAAGTCTAAAATCTCAAGATTAACCAAAATTAAAACCTTTTTTTCTATTTTGCTCTATAAAAGTAAAAATATTAAATGTCTCAATATTTTCTACTTTCAAACATTTTAATCAAACTTTCCTTAGAAGTTTTAAAACATTTTTCCTGAAAATTTGATAATGTAATAATATAAACACAATCAAGAATTTATTTTGAAAATCAATCTCAACTTTAATATTTATTATGGTCCATTGAGATTTAAGTGTGAATATTGTATCCCCAAACTGAAAAAAAATAAAAGTAAAAAAAAAAAAAATGCATTTATTGGAAAATATGCATACAAATTATTTTCCTATTTCAAATGCTTTATGATATACCTGCTTTTGAGTCCAATCAATGAATACCTTTTCTATTTTATTCCCTATAGTGTGGCAAGTTAACTTAAATAAGTACAAATCAAAAGATTAATCACTTATGTAGGGCAAAAAAATTTCCTTTGAAAATTAAAGAAAATTACAGCGTGTTTTTTTGGTTTCTTATTATTTTCATTTTTTTTTTTTTTTTTTTTTTTTTTTCAATTTGAACTAATTTGACTTTGATTAGTTTTCTCTAATGAAAAACTTTTGAGTTAGTTTTCATCTCTTCATCAGAATTATATCAAGATGCTTTCATCTCGTCAGTTGCTAAAAGATATATTACTGTTGATATGCACTTGGCTTAGGTTCATATGGAAAAATCATCTTCTTAGCCACTGGCTTTTTTTTTTAGCAGCTGTGAAATGAGCCAAATTCAAAATGTGACTGATTGGTATAAATATTGGTTGGATAAATTTTGCCCTTTCTCTTCTTAGCTGAATTCTCTTCTGCTAAACTTCACAAGAAGAAAAAGAAGAAGATATGTAAATTAGTGGTTTCAGGCCATCCAATTAGGCTAAGATAAAAATGAAATAAAGATGAAGAAATTCTAATAAGTATTTAATTTTTATTCATTCATTTCACTTTCATCAAGCTGTGTGTGTGTGTGTGAGTGTGAGTGAGATATTTAATACATGATTGATGTATTAGAATTATTTTTTAAATATCGACATAGATATTTAGTTAGTGTTACATTTTAAAATCATTATTGTATGTGTGTATGTCTATATATTCACAACTATTTGTGAATTGTATAGATCTATGGATTCATTTTATTTATTTTCAATTTCAACTGAAATTATTAATCTTTGTATTTATTAAAAATACATTTTAAAATGTGATCTTTCCTTTTTTTTTCTTTTTTATATAACTGTTAGATATTAAAATAAAGGCTGGTTTAGCTCAGTCAATAGAACACCTGCCTAAGAATGTCAAGATTCCTGATTTAATACCAACTTGCCAACTCAGTGCATGAGTAGTAGCACAGATTGTGTAATCTGATCAGTGCGGTTAAGTAGGAAGCTGACAGTAGTGTGGCGCTCCACCTCAGCAAAATGTCTCCCTGGTCTAGCGCTAGCAAAAGAGGATAGACTCCTTGCTGCCCGGTTGATATCGACTGTTGGCCACTCCGCCAACTTTACTTTACTTTTTTTTCTTTTCTTTTTTTTCTTTCATATTAAAAATCTGTAAATGTTTTATTTTGTATTCCAAATTATTATGATAATCTGTTTCTAATGAAAGCAAATATAAAACATTTTAATTGAACAAAAATCAAATAATTTGTAAAAAATCAATACTATTTCTTTAAATTTAAGTATTATGCAAAAATCTTTTATCAATTGTGTAAACTATAATTGGTTTGAATGTTTATAGCTTATATATGAATTTTTTTTCTTTCAAGAAAAAATTGCAATAGTTAATTAAAAATTTCAATGTAGCATAAATCCTTAAAACAATTAATGATAAATATTATTTTATATGACATTTGGGTTGATTTCTTATTATCCTTTTGTATTATTTACTTTTCTTCATATTTGATGAAATGAATTTATCTCTCTCTAGATTTTCTATTAAACAATATCATATTAGCATTGAATTAATATCTTTACCTTTTAATATACTCTACTTATCCAATATTTAATTCTATGATCATTTGAGGATAAAGCAGTATAAAAATTTTCCCCAAAAGTCTTCTTTAAATGTTTTAACATCTCAGGAAATAATTTGGCTTCTAACTACAAAATATTTACTCAACCCCTCACCACGCAGGATGTGACACAAGGCCAATTTTTAAACTGGTTTAAATTCAGTTTTCCTTCTCCCAGTTGCCTAACATGGCTAAAGAACCCCAATATATCCTACTGTTTACACATAGCTGTGGAGAGACAAGATGGATTCATGTATTTTCTAAGTAATTAGGCTTAAAACCGAAAGCAAATTATCAACACTTGCGATTTTGAAGATTGGATTAATTTTAATTAATTCTGTCAATTTGGGTTATAAGAAAAAGATTTATATTGACATTATCATCATTGATGATGATGATGATGAATGATGATAGATTGACATTTAGAAACTTTTTAACTTATTCCCAATAAGTTTGAAAAAAAAGTATCTTACCAGATAAATAATTTTAACAAAAATTACTTTGATTTAATTTACTTTTTATTTATTGCAACTGCCATTTCAAAATGGATTTTCAGTTTTTATTCTAACTTGTAAATCTTGTCCTTCACAAGGAACTAGTTAATATTCCTAATAATTAACCAACTTTGATTATTTCTTCCATGATAAGGTATTATCTGATCAACAACGTGCTCTACAGAAAGTAGCATATAGATATATTTAGAGAATCTTATAGCCAGTATACACTCTACATTTCAAACTTGCACACACACACACACACACACACACCACACACAGAGGAAAAGTACTTCCAGGTTGTCAATATCTTTTTGTTGTAAAATAAGACAGTTGAAATGTATCTTGACACTCATTAAAACTATCAGCAAAATTAGGAATCATTTAATTCACTTCAGCTTAATCATCTTGGAGATTCATTTTTTTTCCTGAAAAAAAAAAAGAGAGTGAATAGGCAGTGAAGCTATTGTCATTTTTACAAATAGTAAAAAAAAAATACTCCTAATTATTCTCTGTCTTTTTTTTTTTTTTTTCTATAAAGATTTTTTTTTTAAAATCTCTAAAGACTATTAATCTTTGATGAGACTGTTTTATTTGGCCAAAAAGTGCATTTTAGTTCTTTTAATTTTATTATCATAAAGATTTAATGTGATAAATTTTTAAAAGGGATCGGTTTAAAGAATGCAATAATTCCCATCAAAACATTCCTGAATAGATAAATGGTCAGCTGATAAAATTTACATGAAAATGAACTTGATAAGATATTAATATAGCAACAATAAATGTTTTTAAGTTTGAATGTTTAGATATTGATTAACTCTAATCATTTCAATTATAGATAATCATTAAGAACATTTAAAGATTGTTTTTCTCTTTTTTGTTTAT
>JALAJA010001366.1:0-14679 GCA_023376005.1 Doryteuthis pealeii | reverse complement strand
ACCTTCAATTTATCAGAGTTACATTAAAATTGAAGGTTTTCATATGATATTATATATAGATAATATATATATATTTAGGAGAATATGTGCTTAATTGAAGTCATACCTATTTTTGAAAATTAATTAGTTGATAATAATGAATTAGGCGAGCCTATCTTTCAAATGTAAAGTGTAGACAAATCGAGAAAAAGTCAATCTCTGTATGTACATTTCATATATATATATATATATACTAGTCATCCACAGACGCGTGTTTCAAAAAGTTTACTTCTCATCAGTGCAGCTCGACTTTTTAACAGCTACCTCTAGGCAAAAAACCGACAGAATTTTGTCTGTCATCTCTTATTCTACCCCATTCTATGTAATTTGTAAGAAAATATTAAAAATGTATTTACAGTTAACTTGAAATGGTGGGGGAAGAAAAAGAAAAACACTGGGACACATGGATACGATTTTACTGCATAAATCAATTTTGCCCAAATATAGCTGAGAATTTTCATTTCGTTTAATTCTATGTTTTATTTGGTTTTGTTTTGTTATAAAAAAAAAACGAAATAAAAAAAAACGTCTCTCTACTACTTTACTGTTCCTGCCCATTTATAATGTTTCCTGACTTATCTCTCAGTCTTATTATCTGTTTATGATAAGGAGACACTTATTATTTGGCGTTGAATGCAGACGCACCCTAAAAACAATCTTTTACAAAATAACTGTACTTCTGAAGAGCATATTTCAAAGATCTCTCTATTCAAATTGGGTAGAGTAGATCTAATTCTTGATGAAATAAATATTTTTTGAATCATCAAAAATTTAACTCTATGTGTTAACATAATGCATAGGCATAGCCTATCATTTTTAGAAAGTAGTGTAGGAAGCATATTTTTAAAAGTTCTATTCAAATCAGGGTAGAGAAATGAACCAATACTTGATTGAAAAAATATCTTATGTAATGCTTGATTGGGTGTGATGAGTTATAGTAACATGATTAAGTAATCAGTTTTTAGTAAGTAGTTTAGTATAATTTGAAAATAATGGTAAACAGTGGAAAATCCACCATCTTTTACAAATAACTGTACTCCTGAGAAGCATATTTTAAAAAGTTGACTTCAAATCTTGTACAGAAATGACCTTTAATACTTGATAATAAAAATATTTTTTAAATCTTCATGAAATGCACTCAGTCTATGTGTGACATGATGCATAGCCTATCATTTTTAGTAAGTAGTGTAGGGAGGCATATTTAAAAAAGTTGACTATTCAAATCAGGTATAGAAATGACCTAATACTTGATAAAAAAGAATATTTTATATAATGCATAGGCATAGCTATCATTTTTAGTAAGTAGTTTAGGGTAATTTGAAAATAACAATAAACAGTGGAATATCTTTATTCAAACCAGGTAGAGAAATAACCAAATACTTGATGAAAAAAATATTTTTTTAAATCTTCATGAATTCACTCAGTTTATGCGTTACATAATGCATAGGCATAGCCTATCATTTTTAGCAATAGTGTAGGCTAATTTTAAGATAACAACAAACAGTGAAAAATCTTTACAAAAAAACTATAGTCCTGAGAAGCATATTTTAAAAAGTAGACATTCAAATTGGGTAGAGAACTGACCTAATACTTGATAAAAAAGAAGATATTTTTAAAAATCTTCATGAAATTTCACTTGTTTTACATAATGCATAGCATAGCCTATCTTTTTAGTAAGTAGTGTAGGGTAATTTGAAAATAACAATAAACAGTGGAAAAAAGAGGCTGGGTAGTTTAAATAGGCTCAAATACATTAAAAAGAAATCTCAGTACTCTAAAAGAGGCTGAGTAGTTTAAATAGGCTCAGTACTTTTAAAAGAAAGCTCAGTACTCTAAAAGAGGTTATGTAGTTTAAATAGACTGTTCTTTTTCAAATCAGTCCTTAAAAAAGGCTCAGTACTTAAAAATATGTGTCAAACTGTTGCCTTTCTAAAAAAAAAATCAATCACTCTTTATGAGTAAAAGATAAAAAAAAAAAAATTTTTAAATTAAAAAAAAAACAGTTTTTGACAGAAATATTCTAAAACCAGATCAGGCACATCAAGAAAAACAAAAAATTTTTTAAATGTTTCATTTAAAAAAAAGCAACAAAAAAAGCAAAGTTTGATTCTCAAAAATAGAAAATAAAAAATAAATAAAAACAAAGATTACATTTACAAAAAGAAAGGAAAAAAAAGAAATGAAAGAAAAAAACACTTTTAGGACTTTTTTTTTAATGTAAAAAAAACAAAAAAAAATCTTTACTACACATACACATTATCTGCTAGTAGTCAGCAGTATGCCTTCAAACAACCTTTCCATTCATCCATTTACGCACAAGAGTTTCCGGATCAGCTAGTTTACCTTCCATCCCGGAGAGTTCCTAAAAAAAAGATGTGAACAATAAAAAAAAAAAGAAATTTTTTTTAAACACAAGTTTTGTATAAAGACTACCTGTAACTAAAAATTACACACACACACACACACACACAACACACACACACACACACACACATATAATATATATATATATATATATATATATATATATATATATCTTAGCAGAAAGCTAACATCAAACTCAGCTGCAGTCATCGTGCCAAAATAGCTTGAGATAAATTATTAGAGCAAAAAAAAAGATGAATTTTGCTACCTGCTGTAATCAATACAAGACCTGAATATATCAGTGGAAGTCTCATCAATTTTCTATTCAATGGAAAGTTGTCGACGGCGGCCATTTTGGATAGAGATTGTGACATTGCTTTGATAAGCAATTAGTAAAAGAAATTCAGAAAACAAAAACAAAAAAAAAACTTTTTGGTGGAACCTGTTGGAATTCTCCTGTGCATCTTTGAGATTTATGAATACAGAGTTCATTATTCACAGAATTATTCCGACTAGTATAAGAATTCAAAGCTGTACATTTATAATACACTAGCAGCGGCTACCCAGCGTTGCCTGGGTAGAGGGGATTTTTTAAGTTAGTCCCACAGATCCATTATTACTGAATCAGGAGTTGAATCCTCGTGGGATGCCCATTTAAATCCCTATGTAAAAAAAAAAAAATAGACCTTGCATTGATCCAGCTACTCTGAAAAGAAATGTTAATGTCTACTATCTAAAATATCATGAAAGAAAAATCCATGCTTTTATCATTTAAATTTTATTTTTAATTATCTTCATGAATATAAATCAAATCTCTATTATTTTTGCTTAAAAACCAAGCCTGGTGATATTTAATGTGTATATATATTTAATTTGTCGTTAATTGTTTTATTTTTGAGGTTTCCTCCAGACATACAGATTCACACAACTGCCCTTTATATGTGTATAGATTAGGTTTCCAAAAGAAGGTAACACAATACAGAATATTCAGTAGGGAAAAGACAAGTCAGGTTACACAAGTTATTATATATTTGCATATTCCTTATTATTCTTTTACATGTCTAAAGTCACCCTGAGCAACACCATGAAGCCAAGAGGTCCAGAAGAAAGCAGTGGCAACAAAACACTGGCACATCAACATCTTCAGGGACAGCCTTCAAATGTAAAATCGTGGTCGAGAATGTTTTTCAAACATTGGACTTCAGTCACAGGAGGCACTGTAACTTAGGGCACAAGAACTATATTATAGTCTTCTGAGACTGCAATGCCAATGATGAATTCCCTATTATTCTTCTACATACTGTGAGATTCGTTTCCATTTTTATCTCCTACATTATGTATATATATATATATATATAGTAAAAAGTAAAGTCGTCAGGGCGGCCTAATGTCGGTATCAGCTAGACAGCGAGGGAGTCTATCCCCTTTTCACTAGCACTAGACCAAGGAGATTATTTTAGCATCTGAGGTGGAACGCCACACCTACCATCAGCTCCTTACTTCCTGTGCTATGTGTGTGTGTGTATGTGTGTATATATATATATATGTATATATGTATATATATATGTATATATATATATGTATATTTATGTATATGAATGTTTGCCTTTCTAAAAATCACTCTTTATTAGTAAGAGATAAAAAAATTTAAAATTAAAAAAAAAACAGTTTTGACAGAAATATTCTAAAACCAGATCAGGCACATCAGAAAAAACAAAAAATATTTTTTAAATGTTTCATTAAAAAAAAAAAAGCAAAGTTTGATTCTCAAATATAAAAAATAAAAAATAAAATATAAACAAGATTACATTTACAAAAAAAAAAAATAGGAAAAAAAGAAAAATGAAAGAAAAAACACTTTATAATAAGTATCTTGTTTTGAAAAAAACAAGAAAATATATCAATGATTGACATTTAAACACCGACACTAAACGTTTCGGTTTTAATTAAACCATCAACGGGACTCAACTGGGTTAATAATCATACATCACATGAAAAGAAATTGTGAAAACAAGCAAAAGCTTGTGAGCCTTTGTTTATGATGTTAAAAGTCACCTCTCGACACTCAAAATGTAAGAAAAATAAAACGAAACACTATGCAGTGATAGCATTCTCATTCAAATTGTGATGACAAAACACCTATCCCAGAAATTGTGGTTTTAGAAATCTGAAAAATTGTTAAAATAAACAAAAATTCATTAAAATGCTAAATATGAATATATGGGACAGTCGTAATCTTACCTCTTCCTATAATAGTTATTCCATTTAAAAAGTTTATTTATACACTAAATGTAATAAATATTATCGACAGAAATAGTATTATCTCTGTCCATAATAATTCTTACATTTGCATATAAATTCCATACATTAAATGTAGCAATTATTATGGTACACACAGCTCAATACTAGGAATTCCCCTATAGCCATACACTAATAATTTACTATAATCAGATCTTCTTATTATAATGGAGATTGTGTGTTTGTCTGTAACTGAACTATATCACTACTCAAGTCACAATTCCCTTGGTTATTTACATCACATCACATTCTCCATGAATATATTTTTATTTAAACCTCAATTATTGATAAAATTGTTTTACATTATTAATACTGTTGACCATATCTACATGATATTTACCGCGTACCCCACTTGTACGGGTCAGGCACAAAGTCCCTATTAACGTGGGACACCCACAAGCCGAAGCTCATGGAGTGCGAGTGAAAAATTGCGTCGATCCCGTCGGCATTCCCCCTCAAGGGGGGGCGCCTCAGGCACTGGGCAATAAACCCAGCCCTGCCCCTTTAAATCGAGGGGGCAGGTGTTGCCTGGGGGATGGCCCCTGGGATCGACGCTATTAATTATATCAATGGTCCAGAGGCCGAAGCCACTGTTGACCATATCTACATATTAATAACATGCAACTGTATTTATATATACAACAAAATAACGGTTTACAGTGTGAACAGGAAGGCTAATTTGCATATTAATATTAAAAATTTGATTTTGATAAATATAAGCCTGGTATTTATTGATTTCTAATCATTTGCTTTTATCTTAATTAAGGAGAGAAAAGCGTATACATTGTAAATATTGAATTTCTAAAAAAGAAAAGCTAGGGAACCCTTATGTTTTATTTATTTTATTTTTCCTTTTTTTTTTTTTTTCGGTCAACCTCTTCTCTGACAAAAGTTGAAAGATGTACAAATTTTATCTAAATGAATATGAGCAAAAATCTCGGAGATAAATTTAAAAGAATATCCATTAACAAGAAGAAATATGCATTTTTCTTCCTTTTTTTTTTCTTTTTTAATCTTGAATTAAAATTAATAGTTTCACAAATTTCAAGTAGGAATTTTTTTTAATGCAAAAGAGTAGGCTATGGACTGCACTCACAAGTCATTGTGTCTCAAGTACACATTGGTCACACAAGACTAACACACTCCTATATACTCAAACAAGAACAACAACCACAATGTGAAACATGTCAAACACCTTTGACTGTAAAACACTTATTCATGAATGCAGTTTTTTTACTTACACCAGAAACCGTTATTTTTAATGCAATCAATATGAAAGATCTATTTGAAAATGTCAACATGGAGGATATTCTCTCCTTTTTGAAGGAAATAATATTATAACCATAGAATATAGACATGAACTTAATCAATACCATACGACATAATCCCCAATAATGCTAACACATTGTTAAAACCAATTACTAAAAAGTATGAATATAAATACACAACATATATTACTTCCTAACCGTTAGGCATAACATAACCCCAGACAGGTTGATATGCCATTAAAATCAATAAACCAACCAACCAACCAACCAACAACAATGATAAAAACAAAGACGACATTTTCATGTAAACTTTTAAAACTTTTAGTTTAGTATGCGTAACTACTCGTGGATAGGAAGCAACATTTAACATGAATGAACTAGTTCTACTGACTGACATTCACATTGTTATCTGATAGTAATCTCTAACAATGTCATTACCAATGCTACTATCTACTTATCTACAACTTACTACTTGTGTTTCTTTATCTTAAGGCTTAGATCAGTTTTACATTGTGTAACCATTAACCCTTCCACTGCCTTATAGTCAAATTACTAATAGGTGACTATAGTTGAATTACTAGTGTATGGCCATAATTGAATTCCTAGTGCTGGGTGGGACTATAGTTAAATGACTTATACTAGCAAAATATATGTACCCCCCGGGTGTAAGTATTTAAGTTTTAATGTAAGTAAAGTAAGTAAAGTCGACGGGCAGCCTAAAGTCGGTATCAGCCAGTCAGCGAGGGGTCTATCAATAGCCCTTTCAATAGCGCTAGAACCAAGGAGATTGTTTTAGCATCTGAGGTGGAGTGCCACACCTACCATCAGCTCCTTACTTTACCGCACAGATCCCTGTGCTACTCATACGCTGAGTTGGCAGGGACCGGTATCGAACTGAGGAAACTAAATAAGAATGCAGATAAAAAGATTTAAAACAGAGGTGGGGTATAATCGAAAAATAGAACAACTGAAACTTACTCTTCCATCACTCTCATCTTTCATTGCTGAATTTTCTTAATTTAATTATTTAGTTTAAATAGGAAGTAAAGAATAAAATTACAGTTATTTCTTCTTGTTAATGGATTTCCTTTAAGATTTATCCCTGAGATTTTTGCTCATATTCATTAAGATAAAACCAAACAATTAGAAATCAATAATACTAAGCGCATATTTATCAAAATCAATTTTTAATATCAATATGCAAATTAGCCTTCCTGTTCACACTGTAAACCACTATTTTGTTGTATTATATAATACAATTGCATGTTATTAGTATGTAGACCTGGCCAACGCCGGGGGTCCAGTGGCTTCGGCCCTGGATCTTTACTAGTTAATAGCGTCGATCCCAGGGGCCATCCCCCAGGCAACACTCCCCTTGATTTAAAGGGCAGGGCTGTTTTATTGCCCACGCCTGAGGCGCCCCCTTGAGGGGGAATGCCGACGGGATCGACGCAATTTACTAGTAAAGATCCAGGGCCGAAGCCACTGGACCCCCGGCGTTGGCCAGTCTACATACTATAAATGCAATTGTATTTATATATACAACCAAAATAAGTGGTTTACAGTGTGAACAGGAAGGCTAATTTGCATATTGATAATTAAAAAATTGATTTTGATAAATATGCGCTAGTATTATTGATTTCTAATTGTTTGTTTTATCTTAATGAATATGAGCAAAAATCTCAGGGATAAATCTTAAAGGAAATCCATTAACAAGAGAAATAACTGTAATTTTATTCTTTACTTCCTATTTTAAACTAAATAATTAAATTAAGAAAAATTCAGAAATGAGATGAGAGTGATGGAAGAGTAAGTTTCAGTTGTTCTATTTTTCGATTATACCCACCTTTGTTTAAATCTTTTTATCTGCATTCTTATTTAGTTTCCTCAGTTCGATACCGGTCCCTGCCAACTCAGCGTATGAGTAGCACAGGGATCTGTGCGGTAAAGTAAGGAGCTGATGGTAGGTGTGGCACTCCACCTCAGATGCTAAAACAATCTCCCTTGGTCTAGCGCTATTGAAAGGCTATTGATAGACTCCCTCGCTGACTGGCTGATACCGACTTTAGGCTGCCCGTCGACTTTACTTACTTTACTTACATTAAAACTAAATACTTACACCCGGGGGTACATATATTTGCTAGTATAAGTCATTTAACTATAGTCCACCCAGCACTAGGAATTCAATTATGGCCATACACTAGTAATTCAACTATAGTCACCTATTAGTAATTTGACTATAAGGCAGTGGAAGGGTTAATGGTTACACAATGTAAAACTGATCTAAGCCTTAAGATAAAGAAACAACAAGTAGTAAGTTGTAGATAAGTAGATAGTAGCATTGGTAATGACATTGTTAGAGATTACTATCAGATAACAATGTGAATGTCAGTCAGTAAGAACTAGTTCCATTCATGTTAAATGTTGCTTCCTATCCACGAGTAGTTACGCATACTAAACTAAAAAGTTTTAAAAGTTTACATGAAAATGTCGTCTTTGTTTTTATCATTGTTTTGGTTGGTTGGTTGTTGGTTTATTGATTTTAATGGCATATCAACCTGTCTGGGGTTATGTTATGCTAACGGTTAGGAAGTAATATATGTTGTGTATTTATATTCATACTTTTAGTAATTGGTTTTAACAATGTGTTAGCATTATTGGGGATTATGTCGTATGGTATTGATTAAGTTCATGTCTATATTCTATGGTATAATATTATTTCCTTCAAAAAGGAGAGAATATCCTCCATGTTGACATTTTCAATAGATCTTTCATATTGATTGCATTAAAATAACGGTTTCTGGTGTAAGTAAAAAACTGCATTCATGAATAAGTGTTTTACAGTCAAAGGTGTTTGACATGTTTCACATTGTGGTTGTTGTTCTTGTTTGAGTATATAGGAGTGTGTTAGTCTTGTGTGACCAATGTGTACTTGAGACACAATGACTTGTGAGTGCAGTCCATAGCCTACTCTTTTGCATTAAAAAAATTCTACTTGAAATTTGTGAAACTATTAATTTTAATTCAAGATTAAAAAAAAAAAAAGGAAGAAAAATGCATATTTCTTCTTGTTAATGGATTTCTTTTAAAATTTATCTCTCGAGATTTTTGCTCATATTCATTTAGATAAAATTTGTACATCTTTCACTTTTGTCAAGAGAAGAGGTTGACCGAAAACAAAAAAAAAAGGAAAAATAAAATAAAATTAAAACATAAGGGTTCCTAGCTTTTCTTTTTTAGAAATTCAATATTTTACAATGTATACGCTTTTTCTCTCCTTAATTAAGATAAAGCAAATGATTAGAAATCAATAAATACCAGGCTTATATTTATCAAATCAAATTTTTAATATTAATATGCAAATTAGCCTTCCTGTTCACATGTAAACCGTTATTTGTTGTATATATAAATACAGTTGCATGTATTAATATGTAGATATGGTCAACAGTGGCTTCGGCCTCTGGACCATTGATATAATTAATTAGCGTCGATCCCAGGGGGCCATCCCCCAGGCAACACTGCCCCCTCGATTTAAAGGGGCAGGGCTGGGTTATTGCCCAGTGCCTGAGCGCCCCCTTGAGGGGGAATGCCGACGGGATCGACGCAATTTTTCACTCGCCACTCCATGAGCTTCGGCTTGTGGGTGGTCCACGTTAATAGGGACTTTGTGCCTGACCCGTACAAGTGGGGTACGCGGTAAATATCATGTAGATATGGTCAACAGTATTAATAATGTAAAACAATTTATCAATAATTGAGGTTTAAATAAAAATATATTCATGGAGAATGTGATGTGATGTAAATAACCAGGGAATTGTGACTTGAGTAGTGATATAGTTTCAGTTACAGACAAACACACAATCTCCATTATAATAAGAAGATCTGATTATAGTTAAATTATTAGTGTATGGCTATAGGGGAATTCCTAGTATTGAGCTGTGTGTACCATAATAATTGCTACATTTAATGTATGGAATTTATATGCAAATGTAAGAATTATTATGGACAGAGATAATACTATTTCTGTCCGATAATATTTATTACATTTAGTGTATAAATAAACTTTTTAAATGAATAACTATTATAGGAAAGAGGTAAGATTACGACTGTCCCATATATTCATATTTAGCATTTTAATGAATTTTTTGTTTTATTTTAACAATTTTCAGATTTTCTAAACCCACAATTTCTGGGATAGGTGTTTTGTCATCACAATTTGAATGAGAATGCTATCACTGCATAGTGTTTCGTTTTACATTTTTCTTACATTTTGAGTGTCGAGAGGTGACTTTTAACATCATAAACAAAGGCTCACAAGCTTTTGCTTGTTTTCACAATTTTCTTTTCATGTGATGTATGATTATTAACCCAGTTGAGTCCCGTTGATGGTTTAATTAAAACCGAAACGTTTTAGTGTCGGTGTTTTAAATGTCAATCATTGTATATTTTTTCTTTGTTTTTTTCAAAACAAGATACTTATTTATTAAAAGTGTTTTTTTCTTTCATTTTTTTTTTTTTTTTTTTTTTTTTGTAAATGTAATCTTTGTTTATATTTTTTTTTTTTTATTTTTTTATATTTGAGAATCAAACTTTGCTTTTTTTTTTTAATGAAACATTTAAAAAATATTTTTGTTTTTTTTTTTTGATGTGCCTGATCTGGTTTTAGAATATTTCTGTCAAAACTGTTTTTTTTTTAATTTTAAATTTTTTATCTCTTACTAATAAAGAGTGATTTTTAGAAAGGCAACATTCATATACATAAATATACATATATATATATTACATATATATTATACATATATACATATATATATATATACACACATACACACACACACATAGCACAGGAAGTAAGGAGCTGATGGTAGGTGTGGCGTTCCACCTCAGATGCTAAAATAATCTCCTTGGTCTAGTGCTTAGTGAAAAGGGGATAGACTCCCTCGCTGTCTAGCTGATACCGACATTAGGCCGCCCTGACGACTTTACTTTTTACTATATATATATATATATACATAATGTAGGAGATAAAAATGGAAACGAATCTCACAGTATGTAGAAGAATAATAGGGAATTCATCATTGGCATTGCAGTCTCAGAAGACTATAATATAGTTCTTGTGCCCCTAAAGTTACAGTGCCTCCTGTTGACTGAAGTCCAATGTTTGAAAAACATTCTCGACCAAAGATTTTACATTTGAAGGCTGTCCCTGAAGATGTTGATGTGCCAGTGTTTTGTTGCCACTGCTTTCTTTCTGGACCTCTTGGCTTCATGGTGTTGCATCAGGGTGACTTTAGATGTAAAAGAATAATAAGGAATATGCAATATATAATAACTTGTGTAACCTGACTTGTCTTTTCCCTACTGAATATTCTGTATTGTGTTACCTTCTTTTGGAAAACCTAATCTATACACATATAAAGGGCAGTTGTGTGAATCTGGTCTGGAGGAAACCTCAAAATAAAACAATTAACGACAAATTAAATATATATTAAATATCACCAGGGCTTGGTTTTTAAGCAAAAATAATAGAGATTTGATTTATATTCATGAAGATAATTAAAAAATAAAATTTAAATGATAAAAGCATGGATTTTTTCTTTCATTTGATATTTTAGATAGTAGACATTAACATTTTTTTCAGAGTAGCTGGATCAATGCAAGGTCTATTTTTTTTTTTTTACATAGGGATTTAAATGGGGCATCCCACGAGGATTCAACTCCTGATTCAGTAATAATGGATCTGTGGGACTAACTTTAAAAAATCCCCTCTACCCAGGCAACGCTGGTAGCCGCTGCTAGTGTATTATAAATGTACAGCTTTGAATTCTTACTAGTCGGAATAATTCTGTGAATAATGAACTTCTGTATTCATAAATCTCAAAGATGCACAGGAGAATTCAACAGGTTCCACCAAAAAGTTTTTTTTGTTTTTGTTTTCTGAATTTCTTTTACTAATTGCTTATCAAAAGCAATGTCACACATCTCTATCCAAAATGGCCGCCGTCGACAACTTTCCATTGAATAGAAAATTGATGAGACTTCCACTGATATATTCAAGTCTTGTATTGATTACAGCAGGTAGCAAAATTCATCTCTTTTTTTTGCTCTAATAATTTATCTCAAGCTAATTTTGGCACGATGACTGCAGCTGAGTTTGATGTTAGCTTTCTGCTAAGATATATATATATATATATATATATATATATATATATATATGTGTGTGTGTGTGTGTGTGTGTGTGTGTGTGTGTGTGTGTGTGTACATTTTTAGTTACAGGTATCTTTATACAAAACTGTGTTTAAAAAATTTCTTTTTTTTTATTGTTCACATCTTTTTTTTAGGAACTCTCCGGGGATGGAAGGTAAACTAGCTGATCCGGAAACTCTTGTGCGTAAATGGATGAATGGAAAGGTTGTTTGAAGGCATACTGACTGACTAACTAGCAGATAATGTGTATGTGGTAGTAAAGATTTTTTTTGTTTTTTTTTACATTAAAAAAAAGTCTAAAAGTGTTTTTTTTCTTCATTTCTTTTTTTTTTCCTTTCTTTTTTGTAAATGTAATCTTT
Organism: Doryteuthis pealeii; assembly: GCA_023376005.1. NCBI lineage: Eukaryota > Metazoa > Mollusca > Cephalopoda > Myopsida > Loliginidae > Doryteuthis > Doryteuthis pealeii. Next base: position 2,144 of record JALAJA010001366.1, on the reverse strand, counting down.
GTTTTTATTTTATTTTTTATTTCTATTTTTGAGAATCAAACTTTGCTTTTTTTTGTTGCTTTTTTTAAATGAAACATTTAAAAAATTTTTTGTTTTTTTCTTGATGTGCCTGATCTGGTTTTAGAATATTTTGTCAAAACTGTTTTTTTTTAATTTAAAATTTTTTTTTTTTTTATCTTTTACTCATAAAGAGTGATTGATTTTTTTTTTAGAAAGGCAACAGTTTGACACAATATTTTTAAGTACTGAGCCTTTTTTAAGGACTGATTTGAAAAAGAACAGTCTATTTAAACTACATAACCTCTTTTAGAGTACTGAGCTTTCTTTTAAAAGTACTGAGCCTATTTAAACTACTCAGCCTCTTTTAGAGTACTGAGATTCTTTTTAATGTATTTGAGCCTATTTAAACTACCCAGCCTCTTTTTTTCCACTGTTTATTGTTATTTCAAATTACCCTACACTACTTACTAAAAAAGATAGGCTATGCCTATGCATTGTAAAATAGTGAATTTCATGAAGATTTTTAAAAATATCTTCTTTTTTCAAGTATTTAGGTCAGTTCTCTACCCAATTTGAATTGTCTACTTTTTAAATATGCTTCTCAGGACTATAGTTTTTTTTGTAAAAGATTTTCACTGTTTGTTGTTATCTTAAAATTAGCCTACACTACTTGCTAAAAATGATAGGCTATGCCTATGCATTATGTAACGCATAAACTGAGTGAATTTCATGAAGATTTAAAAAAATATTTTTTTCATCAAGTATTTGGTTATTTCTCTACCTGGTTTGAATAAAGATATTCCACTGTTTATTGTTATTTTCAAATTACCCTAACTACTTACTAAAAATGATAGGCTATGCCTATGCATTATATAAAAATATTCTTTTTTATCAAGTATTAGGTCATTTCTATACCTGATTTGAATAGTCAACTTTTTAAATATGCTCCCTACACTACTTACTAAAATGATAGGCTATGCCTATGCATCATGTCACACATAGACTGAGTGCATTTCATGAAGATTTAAAAAAATATTTTTATTATCAAGTATTAAAGGTCATTTCTGTACAAGATTTGAAGTCAACTTTTAAAATATGCTTCTCAGGAGTACAGTTATTTTGTAAAAAGATGGTGGATTTTCCACTGTTTACCATTATTTTCAAATTATCCTAAACTACTTACTAAAAATGATAGACACATTACTATAACTCATGTTACTATAAACTCATTCACACCAATCAAGCATTACATAAGATATTTTTTCAATCAAGTATTGTCATTTCTCTACCTGATTTGAATAGAACTTTTAAAAATATGCTTCCCTACACTACTTTCTAAAAAATGATAGGCTATGCCTATGCATTATGTTTAACACATAGAGTTAAATTTTTGATGATTAAAAATATTTATTTCATCAAGAATTAGATCAGTACTCTACCAATTTGAATAGAGAGATCTTTGAATATGCTCTTCAGAAGTACAGTTTATTTTGTAAAAGATGTTTTTTAGGGGTGCGTCTGCATTCAACGCCAAATAATAAGTGTCTCCTTATCATAAACAGATAATAAGACTGAGAGATAAGTCAGGAAACATTATAAATGGGCAGGAACAGTAAAGTAGTAAGAGAGACGTTTTTTTTATTTCGTTTTTTTTTTTTATAACAAAAAACAAATAAAACATAGAATTAAACGAAATGAAAATTTCTCAGCTATATTTGGGCAAAATTGATTTATGCAGTAAAATCGTATCCATGTGTCCCAGTGTTTTTCTTTTTTCTCTCCCCACCACCATTTCAAGTTAACTGTAAATACATTTTTAATATTTTCTTACAAATTACATAGAATGGGGGATAAGAGATGACAGACAAAAATTCTGTCGGTTTTTTGCACCTAGAGGTAGCTGTTAAAATCGAGCTGCACTGATGAGAAGTAAACTTTGAAACACGCGTCTGTGGATGACTAGTATATATATATATATATATGAAATGTACATACAGAGATTGACTTTTTCTCGATTTGTCTACACTTTACATTTGAACAGATAGGCTCGCCTAATTCATTAATTATCAACTAATTAATTTTCAAAAATTAGGTATGACTTCAATTAAGCACATATTCCTCCTATTAATATATATATTTATATA